>JAYESA010000012.1:70215522-70495522 GCA_036927795.1 Iris macrosiphon
ACCTAGAAGTTGACTAGTTTAACTTATTTTAATTCCAAAATCTTGTATTGATATAATATTTCATATTTAGGTCTCTGAGATACCGTAGCGGACATCTTTGATACTGTTCACCAAATTTTAGGCAAGTACATTCTCTGATAGTTTCTCATTCATGATATCCTCTATGTCTCTGTATTTAGTGTAGATATCCTTAATTTTTTGACACAATGGTTATAAGGATTGGTATATCCGGATCTTGTCATGAGATATTATTCCTTGGTATTTATGGTGTATCTTTTGCAAGTCTTGTTTCCTTGTTCTTCTTGTACGAATACATACATTGGTTCATGAGATGAGTAGTGCCCTTCTTGTGGAATCCAGGGTCATAACGTACCATGGCTGGATCTATTATACCAATCAGGGTCGGGGAGTATGTAGTGTAGATATGTGATCATACTCTCCTTGTGCATGTCTTGTACCTTTAATAGTGTTAATCATACACCATACATATGATTAACCATGCCATAATCCTTGTGCAAGTTTCCAAGTAGATCATATGTTAAAGTTGGTACTCATTCACTTAGTAGTAGTATTTCTTGTTTATTCCTATGATGCTCATTCTTGTATTTATTTCCAGTATTCCTTTATTCCATATCTCTTGTACCTTTATATTGTATCTTGTATATTTAGTCTATTTACTGTTATATAGTTTATATCATTTATTAGAACTGCTATTAGAGATACACTTTGCCCCTTTTCTGACTGGATATATTTTTTTTCAGATGACACTGTGGAGTGGTACCCCACTCACTACGGGCCTCAGGATACCGTAGGCTTAGAGCCAAAGACCTTGGCTCATGAGGGTCTCATCCCGACTAAGATAGATAACCCAGGACTTATAGCACAGTAGTTAGACTCTTTTGTACTGGATTTGTCTCCAGCTCAGTTATTAGTATTTCTTTGACTCATTGGATATTATTTATCTTGTGAGTTGTATTTGTGACTTTTCTATTCTTTTATCATATTTATGCGATTGTTCCATCCTATAGATCCGTGATTAAGTATTTATATTATATTGGTGGCATTGTTATATCTTAGTTGTTAGATAGATAGATTACAAAAACAGTATTCTACCACCGATGTTGCGGCATAGGCTAGGCGTTATTCACTACTCGTGCCCCTACATCGTGTGCGGGTTGTGACAGGAGTACCCGCTGAACACAGTAAGGGATAACATCTCCTGACAGGATCCATTTAGTACCAGTCCGTGAAACTACTGTGTCAGAATCATGTATACAATTCTAGAACATGAGATATATACACTACTATGAAATAAAAACTAAAAGAGAAATATATTCGCCTGAGGTCCTGAGCAAGGTGTGTCTCTTGATGCCCAAGCTGGTGTCACACAGACCTATATATGGTATATTGCATCAATACAAGATTTTGGAATAAAAATAAGTTAAACTAGTTCAATTTTAGGTCATAAAGCCATTTCTAAGTCAAAATAGTCAAACTAGGTCCACTCTAGGTCAAACTAGCTATTTCTAGATTGTATGAGTCCATCTATAGGATATTGGGTCCATACACTATGTAACTAGGCTATACTAGCTATGCTAGGATACTAGAATACCAACAAAATATCGTATCATAAGATACGTAAATTATTAGATATGAAAATATTATAATATATATATATACAAGACAAAATATATAGTACTCCTAGCCAAACTAATGCTAAGTGGATACCTTGGCTTTGAACCAAATACGGTATCATACTCCTACACACCCATCTTGATATACAAGCTCAATACCTTGAGTATAAACCAATACCTTGACATTACCTTGGTATCACAAGGTAATTCAATATCTAACATATAACTAACTACCCATATACCTCACTATACACTAATATGCATTAAACTTATAACAATACTATACTAACTAACATACTAACATACCTTTTGATATTTAACACCAGTACCCAAGATACCTTAACCCTCATTACCTTTGTGTCACTCAAGGTAATCTAGAAATAATACTAACCAATGCTAACTAGTGCTTTTCTATATTTATCTATCTATCTACCTATATATATATATATATATATATATATATATATATATATATATATATATATATATATATATATATATATATATATATATATATATAACTTACTAACTTACTAACAATATATATATATATAACTAACTTATCAATAAAACTAACTTAGCTTATTAAACTTATCCCTAACTAACACTACTGCTGCTTATTACAATTGCTGCAACTTATCGCTGCTTACTGCTTCTGCTGCAGCTGCTTATCGCTGCTTCTGCTACTGCTGCTGCTCGCTGCTTCTGCTTATTGCTGCTGCTGCTCACTGCTTCAGCTGTTGCTTTCTGCTGCTCACTGCTTCTGCTGCTATTTTTCGCTGCTTACTGCAGCTTATTGCCCTGCTTATCCGGCTGCTTATGTTTATAATTCGCCCCTCTAGCTCACATGCACACATCTAATACACATATACATTCACTCACATAACTACATATATATATAAATACATATACATATACATATCCCTATATATATATATATATATATATATATATGTCACCACATAACCACACTAGTGATGCTCATACACTCTCCTATTCTCTCATGACCACCAATACATCAAAATGACATATAGAACATACATATAATTATATATATATATATATATCATATAACAATGATAATTATAATACTCTAATAGCTATTACCAAGGTATATTGAGTTAAAATGCAAGAAAACAAACACGTGGAGTGCACCGCACCCGTATCACACCCAATCTATGATACGCTTGCGATACGACTCCACCACAGTACCAAACATATTTTGAAGGACACGAGCAAGTCTAAAATCATAACTAGAAGCAACACGAAGTGTTAGCTATACATCTACGTGTCCGTATCAAAATATGACATGCTCAAACCCCCGTGTCGGAAGAAAACCCCCAAATCAACCAGTATCGCCAAATTGTCGGGATACGGCTTACACGTATCCAATTATGGACATGACACTAGTCACATACAATCAAACACAAGTTAATTTGGTCTAATTGACCTATTGACAAACACAAGATGTGCCAATCTCGGAATTCTTCCAAAATTGACACAAAATACCATATAACTTTCTTCATAGTCCTCATTTGAACCTAATTCTAATTCTCATGGGTAGATTTAGTACATGGGAGGGTTTCTAATAATTAATTACAAATTTATAGTCTAATAAGAGAGGGAAAACTAAAATTTATCTATTTGGAGATGGATTTCCAATAAAATTCTCTAAATGAGTGTCAAGAGCCTTTAACTTGTAGATCCTTGCTCCTCCTTGTAGATCCTTACTTTCTCCTTATAAATCCTTGCTTTCTCTTTATGGATCCTTGTTCTAATAGCCTCCAATGAAGAATTGGAAAGAAATTGGGAAGAAATTGGGAAGAAATTTGGGTAAAAATTGGTGTGGGAATGAAGAAATTTGGAAGAGGAAAAATTCTAGATCTAGATTTATAATGAAAAATAAAGAGAGATAGTCTCTCCCCACTCCAATAGGTGGCCAGCCTCTACACCTCCTCCAAGCTACTATAAAATGTCCACAATACCCCTTGGGGCTTGTCATGAAGGAATTAATTAAAGAGGGAAGGTTCTAGTCTAATTGGTTTAACTAATTAATTTATCCTCCTAATGAATGGGCTTACTATTGGGCTCAATTCTAACTAGAATTAAATGTTTGTCCTTGGATCTAATCCAAACTAGTTAGGTCAAATAACACAGGTACAAAATCAAACTGTAAATCTAATAATAAATAAATAATACAATAATAAATATTCAACATGCATAATATTTTATATTACATCTAAAAATAAATATCCATGTCAAATTACCAAACTATCCCTAGCTGAAAAAGTGAGAGTAACAATCCTACCCATCTTGGAAAATTTTTTCCTCAAAATTAAGGAAGAAACTAACTACCAAAAGCAATAATACAAGCAAGACATAATTATACCTCACGGCTCAAACAGATAAGGATATCGCTCACGCATTTTGACCTCTCGCTCCTAGGTACTCTCTCATGGCGAGTGATGCCTCCACGCAATGTGCACCAATGGAATGGTCTGGTTCCTCAGCACCTTCTCTCTCCGATCCATAATCTCAACTGGCTGCTCTGGATAGCTAAGAGTAGGGCCAACCTCGATCTCTGAGTGATCTAGTACATGGCTAGGATCTTCCACATACCGTCTTAACTGCAATACGTAAAATACGTTGTGCACTCCCTCCAATGCATGTGGCAAGTCTAGTCTGTAAGCAACTGCATCGACCCTTTCGAGAATACTAAAATGTCCGATAAATCATGGACTAAGCATTCCGTCTCCACCAAAATAAATCGTGCCTCGTATCGGAGAAATCCTCAAAAAAACCAGATCGCCAACCTAGCATGAAACACAGCCTTAGCATTATAACAAAAACAAATAATCACAAGCAATGCAAAACAAAATCTATACCTCAAACTCTAAAGTTTTCTGGTGGCTATCGACCAAATGTCGCTGTCTGTCCTGCACCACCCAAAGTCTATCCCTGATGAGCTTCACCTTCTCAACTGCATCCACGACCATCTCTGGTCCCAATAAGGCTCTTTCACCAATATTATCCCATGGTAACAGAGTACTGCATCTCCGTCCATACAATGCCTCAAATGGTGAGATCTCAATACTGGCCTGGTAGCTATTGTTGTAAGAAAAATCTACCAAGTAAAGATGATCCTCTCAAGAGCCTCCAAAATCCAAAATACAGGTGCGTAGCATGTCCTCGAGAGTCTGAATAGTCCTCTCCGACTATCCGTCTGTCTGAGGGTGATATACGGTACTTAACTTGAGCTGAGTGCCCAAGCTAGCCTGTAAACTTCTCTATAAGTGGGACATGAAATGACTATCCAGATTTGAGACTATGCTCACAGGAATTCCATGCAATCTGATTATCTGACACATATACATCTCCGCGAGCTTCTCCGTAGACATACCCACTTTGAATGGCAGAAAATGGGCTTATTTGGTCAACCTGTCTACGATGACCCAAATTGCGTCTTTACCTCCTGGAGAACGCGGAAGCCCTGAAACAAAGTCCATCTTCACATGCTTTCACTTTCACTCTAGAATGGGTAAAGGCTGAAGCAATCCACCTGGCCTCTGTCTTTCTGCCTTTATCTATTGGCATACCAAGCATTTGGATACGAAACTAGCCACTTCATACTTTATACCATACCATTAAACATGCTCTCTCATATCCGTATACATCTTTTTGGCAACTGGATGCATAGATTACTGAGATCGATGCACCTCCTAAAAAATCTTCTCGTACAATGCTCCACTCGGCACACACAATCTGGTACCGTGCTGCAATGATCCATCATCTGCAGTACTGAAGTCCTTTGCCAATCCTATCCGGACCTGTGCTCGAATGCTTCTTAGAGACTCATCCTCGAACTGTGCAGCTCTGATCCGGTCTATCAACGCTGACTGTACCTGAAGACACCACATCTGTGCTGCAACTCCAGGAACTAATACCTTAATACCCAAGCAATTTAGATCGGCCAATAAATGTCTGTCCCTCGTCAAGTACATAGCCACTGGATACCTTCTTTAGGCATCTGCGACTACGTTGGCCTTCCCTGGATGGTACTGCAAAGCAATATCGAAGTCCTTCATCAACTCCAACCACCATCGTTGCCTCATGTTGAGCTCTTTTTATGTAAATACATATTTCAAGCTCTTGTGATCTGTAAAGATTTTTACCCGCTCTCCATACAAGTAGTGCTTCCACAGTTTAAGAGAAAAAATAACTGCTGCCAACTCCAAGTCATGGGTAAGGTAATTCTTCTCATGCGGGCATAATTGTCTGAAAGCATAGGCAATCATCTTCCCGTTCTGCTGAAACACACAACCCAAACCCTTACTCGATGCATCACTGTATACAAAAAATCCTCCTGCCCCTGATAAAAATGTTAATATTGGAGCTGTAGTCAACCTCCTTTTTAGCTCCTCAAAAGCAGACTGACAATCCTCAGTCCAGACGAACTCCACGTCCTTCCTGGTTAGTCTAGTCATTGGCTCCACAATCCTGGAAAAATCCTGAACAAACCTCTGATAATAGCCTGCTAGTCCAAGAAAACTCCTGATCTCCGTTAATGAACTCGGGGTAGACCATGACTCAACTGCTGAAATCTTCTTCGGGTCTACTGAGATCCAGTCTCTTGTAATCACATGTCCGAGAAATTCAACCTTATCAAGGAAGAACTCACACTTCAAAAGCTTGCCATATAGCTTCTTCTTTTCGAGGGTCTCTAGAACTATCCTCAGGTGCTTCTCATGCTCCTCTGGGGTCTTCGAATAAATTAGTATATCATCAATGAATACTACCATAAACTGATCCAAGTACTGATAAAATACCTTAGTCATCAGGTTCATGAATACCACCGGGGCATTGCTCAAACCAAACGACATCACCAAGAACTCAAACTACCTATACCTAGTCCTGAAAGCTATCTTCGGAATGTCTTCCTTCTTCATTTTTACCTGGTGGTACCCCGACCTCAAGTCTATCTTTGAGAATAACTTTGCTCTACTCAACTGATAAAATAAATCATCAATCCGCGGCAACGGCTATTTGTTCTTGATAGTGAGGTTGTTGAGTGCCCTGTAGTTGATACACATGCGTACCGACCCATCATTATTTGGTACAAATAATACCGAAGAACTCCACGGTGATGAACTAGAGTGGATGAAGCCCTTGTCCTGCAACTCATCCACCTGCTTCTTCAACTCTGCCAGTTCGTTATTGTTCACTCTATAGACGTGCTGTAATATTAGCTCTGCACCTGGTACCAAGTCTATAGAGAACTCTATATCTCTGTCTGGTGGCAACCCCGGTAAGTCCTCTGGAAATATATATCATATACTCTCCAATCAATGGATGTGGCGACTTCTGCTTTTCTACCAAAGCTCCACAGAAATCACCCTCGTTCTGCTCTGCTGCTCCTCTGACGAACTCAAACTTTGGCTCTCCTGGTGTCTGGAACAAAACTCTGCCTCCTCGACAATCGATACTAGTATGGTGCCTACTCAACCAATATCATAGTTCAGAAGTGATATTACGAGTAGACACACGCTCAACTCTCGGCCTCCCAAAGAAATACTCCAGTCTTTACAAACATCACTGACCAGGATAATGCCACCCCCGGTCGTGATCTTGCAAGTCCTCTCCAACGGTTCAGACTCAAGATGATGTTTCAGAGCAAAAGATACAGATACAAAACTATGTGAAGTACCAGAATCAAATAAAGCATGGGCTGAAAAAGAATCAAGATAGACTGAACCTGAGATAACATCACCGACTGGCTCCTCCTCCTCGACGGTCAAGGTGAAAGCTCGCCCCTGTCACTGGGCACCTCTCTGCTGCTGCTGGTGCTGAGCGAACTGTTGTTGTTACGGTGGTAGAGGAGGTCCTCTCTGCTGTCCCGCTGGTGGTCTCGCGGGTGCTCTCTGTGCCTGAGCTCTGCCCTGAGCTAGACGAGCTGAAACTTTAGGACAAGCCCTCAACTGATGGTCTCCTGATTCGCAGAATAAGCACTGGCCCAATCTCATCCTGCATGCATCCCATCCATGTCCAAGCTTCTTACAGAAGGTGCAAGGAATAGTTATCCTCTGGATCTGGTGCATCTGTTGTACCGACGCTCTAGCTGGTCCATGATATTGTTACCTCGGCTGCTGGAAATTCCTCTGGTGTTGCTGGTAAAAATGAGACCGCTTCATTGGACCCGTGTTGGTACTGGATCCTCCTATGTCCCTCAGCCTCTTAGAGCCAAGCTCTAGATCATCCTCTGCCCGCTGTGCCTGTCTCAAAATCTCCTCGAAAGTAGCGGTAGGATCTCCATTCGTATGTGATTTGATCTCTCTGTTCATGCCCTTTCTAAACTTCCAGGCTCTCCCTCTGGGGTTCTGTTCCTCTACAAAGCTGCCTAATTTGCAATACTCTGCCGTATACTCATCCACCGTCATACCTTCCTGAATAAGGTACTAAAACTGTCTCTATAGAGATGTCAGAGCCACATCTGGAAAGAACTTTTTCTTGAAGAGCTCTTTGAAAGCTTCCCAAGTAAGTCCTGGTGCTGAGATCCTGGGGTCCATCCTGAATTAAGTTAATGCAATATGGAATATCATACTCCCTGCGACCTCTATCTACAACCTCTCTGGAATCTACACCATCTGCAGGTTTCGCTCAATATCTTCTATCCAATTATCAGTATAAATAATCCCTTCAGTGCCTTTAAAATCCTTTAGCCCCATCCTCTTGAAATCTATGATAGTCCTCGGCCTCGGCTGCTGCGGGGTGAACTAAGGTGGCACCGTCTGTGGCTGGACTAAGGTGACTCTCTCAACTACCGCGAGCACAATTTGGTGAGCATTCTCAATGCCCTGCCTCATAACCTCTAACTTACGCTGCTGCACCTCCATCATCTGCTGAAAGAGCATAAACATCTACGTCTTATCGACTGTGGATGGTAGGAGTAAAAGATCTCCTGAAACTGTCGGCGCTACCCTCTGTACCAGAGGTGGAGCACCTCCAAAAGCTGCTACAGAAATGCCCACCTGGATCGGTAAAACGAACCTCTGAAATATAGCTGCTGGAACAGCGTTTGATGGTGCTGCCTCATAGGCGACGAAGTGACCAACCTCGCTGACATAGCGCCTGAGTGCTAGGAACGCGTCTTCGGCGGCATCCCAAAGATAGATGGAACAAATAAATCAATATTGAGTATGATACGATATCATCAAAGAAGGACATATTTTCTTCAAAGCAAACATTCAATAGATAATGATAGCAAAACTGATATTAAAAGTATTTTCTAGTTGTGATTGAGTATACTCTCACTCTAAATCCTATATCCTAAAGCAGGCTCGTAGCAGTACTCTAAGTGAGCACTACTACGATATCGCTCTAATTGCGACTCTAGACAGATCTGTATGGGCCACCACTAAAAATGTGTCACGATCCGCACCCTAATATTCGGGCACGAGTACGTGGGTACGTCCAGCCTACACAGCAGCAGCGACGGTAGAACGTTGTCTGGGTCAACTCTACTAACTAAATATCTCAAACATATATATATGGTACCTGTCAATCATCTCAACTCTAAACGGAGGAACAATATGATATATGATAAATATCAACTATACTCAATCAAAATGCAAACTAAGAAAGATAGAGCATGAATGTAATAACGAAGGAAAGAATCATAATACAGCCACAGATCTGTAATAAAATATACATGCCAATAATCCTCGATAAAAGTCTAATACAAGTCTAACAAAATCAACTAAACCTCCTTACGCTCTGGTACTAAGTCCTCCTGATCTACAGGAGTATCCTCTAATGGTACATCGTCCTGCGGTCCGTAGTATATGGGACACTGATCTATGAGCCAATCATCTAAAAAATATATCCAGTCAGGATTGGAGCGAAGTACATACATCTGAAAGCAGTTTCAAATATATAATCGAGCATATATAACATATAATAGAAAAGAATACAAGATAACTAAACAATAGGATAAAATGAACTAGAGTGAACAAGTAATATACTGGAATAAAGAACATACAACAAAATTTCTGCAATATAATAGAAATAAATAAAACTAGCTAATGTGCCAAGGAATACAAGTTTATTATGTGATCGGTTTAGGTTGAACACGAATACAATAAGGTAACTAGATTACAAGTGTGGTATATAATCAACATATACACGAATACACTAGGGCTTGATCGCATAATCAACTCCTACTCCCCTATCCCCAACTAATACCAATGGATCCAATCATGATACGTTACGAACACGAATATGGGCATATTGAACACGAGCAGTGTGTGTACATGAATATAAGCATACTGAACACGAGCAGTGTATGTACATGAATATAAGCATACTGAACACGAGCAGTGTGTGAATATGAAGTACACGATAATCAATACCCGATACACACGATAAAATATATGTAAAAAAGTACCCGCTGAATATGGTAAGGGATAATATCTCCTAACAGGATCTATGTAGTACCAGTCCGTGAAACCACTGTGTCAAAATTAAGTATACAGTTCTAGAACATGAGATATATACACTACAATGAAATAAAAACTTACAAAGAAATATACTCGCCTGAGGTCCTGAGTAAGGTCTGTCTCTCGATGCCCAAGCTGGTTTCACACAGACCTATATATGGTATATTCCATCAATATAAGGTTTTGGAATGAAAATAAGTTAAACTAGTTCAATTCTAGGTCATAAAGCCATTTCTAAGTTAAAACAGTCAAACTAGGCCAACTCTAGGTCAAACTAGCTATTTCTAGGTTGTATGAGTTTATCTCTAGGATATTGGGTCTATACACTATGTAACTAGGCTATACTAGCTATGCTAGGATACTATAATTCCAACAAAATATCGTATCATAAGATACATAGTTATTAGATATGAAAATACTATAATATATATATACAGGACAAAATATATAGTACTCCTAACCAAACTAATGCTAAGTGGATATCTTGGCTTTGAACCAAACGAGGTATCATACCCCTACACACCCATCTTGATATACAAGCTCAATAACTTGAGTATAAACCAATACCTTGACATTACCTTGGTATCACAAGATAATTCAATATCTAACATATAACTAACTACCCATACACCTCACTATACACTAATATGCATTAAACTTATAACAATACTATACTAACTAACATACTAACATACCTCTTGATATTTAATACCCGTACTCAAGATACCTCAACCCTCATTACCTTTGTGTCACTCAAGGTAATCTAGAAATAATACTAACCAATGCTAACTAGTGCTTATATATATATATATATATATATATATATATATATATATATATATATATATATATATATATATATATAACTTACTAACTTACTAACAATATATATATATATAACTAACTTATTAATAAAACTAACTTAGCTTATTAACTAGCTTATTAAACATATCCCTAACTAACACTACTGCTGCTTATTATAATTGCTGCAGCTTATCGCTGCTTCTGTTGGTGCTTACTGCTTCTGCTGCAGCTGCTTATCGCTGCTTCTGCTGCTGCTACTTCTTCTTCTTATTGCTGCTGTTGCTCACTGCTTCTGCTGCTGCTTTCCGCTGCTGCTTTCCACTGCTGCTTCTTCCTGCTACTGCTTTTCGCTGCTTACTGCAGCTTATTGCCCTGCTTATCTGGCTGCTTATGCCTATAATTCACCCCTCTAGCTCACATGCACACATCTAATACACACATACACTTACTCACTCATATAACTACATATATATATATATATATATATATATATATATATATATATATATATATATATATATATATATATAAATACATATGCATATTCCTATATATATATGTTACCACATAACCAAACTAGTGATGCACATACACTCTCATATTCTCCCATGACCACCAACACATCAAATTAAAATATATAACATACACATAATTATATATATACATATATATCATATAACAATTATAATCATAATACTTTAATAGCTATTACTAAGGTATATTGAATTGAAATGCAAGGAAACAAACACGTGGAGTGCACCACATCCGTATCATACTCAATCTATGATACACTTACGATACAGCTCCACCACACCACCAAACATATTCCGAAGGACACGAGAAAGTCTAAAATCATAATTAGAAGCAACACTAAGTGTTATCTATATGCCTACGTGCCTGTGTTAAAATGTGACATGCTCAAACCCCCATGTCGGAAGAAAAATCCCAAATCAACCTGTATTGCCAAATTACCGGGATACAGCCTACACGTATCTAATTGTGGACATGACAGTAGTCACACACAATCAAACACATATCAATTTGGTCTAATTGACCTATTGACAAACATAAGATGTGCCAATCTCGGAATTCTCTAAAAATTGATACAAAATACCACGTAACTTGCTCCATAGGCCTCTTATGAACCTAATTCCAATTCGTATGGGTAGCCTTAGTACATGGGAGGATTCCTATTGATTAAATTACAGATTTAGAGTCTAATAAGAGAGAAAAAACTGAATTGTACCTATTAGGAGATAGATTTCTAATAAAATTCTCCAAATGAGTGTCAAGAGCCTTAAACTTGTAGATCCATATTCCTCCTTGTAGATCCTTACTTTCTTCTTGTAGATTATTTCTTTCTCCTTGTAGATTCTTGTTCTAATAGCCTCCAATGAAGAATATGAAAAGAATTGGAAAGATATTTGGGTAAAAATTGGTGTGGGAATGAAGAAATTTGGAAGAGAAAAATTTTTTAGATCTAGATTTGGAATAAAAAATGAAGAGAGAGAGAGTCTGTCCCCACTCCAATAGGTGGCCGGCCTCTACCCCTCCTCCAAGCTACTATAAAATGTCCACAATATCCCTTGGGGCTTGTCATGAAGGAATTAATTAAGGAGGGAAGGTTCTAGTCTAATTGGTTTAACTAATTAATTCATCCTCCTAATGAATGGGCTTACTATTGGGCTCAATTTTAACTAAAATTAAATATTGGTCCATGGATCTAATCCAAACTAGTTAGGTTCACTAACACAAGTCCAAAATTAAAATCTAACATCTAATAATAAATAAATAATATAATAATAGATATTTAACATGCACAATATTTAATATTATATCTAAAAATAAATACCCATGTTAAATTACCAAACTACCCCTAGCTGAAAAAGTGAGAGTGATACTGTACGAGCATAAAGTTTTGCTCGCACATGGCGATGATGTCAAACACCATAGTTATCATCAAAATGACCAAGTTATAGCAAAAGTCAAGTATTGTGTACCAAGCATACATCAGAGTATACGTATCGAAGCTCTTGAAGGGTCCAAATAAAAATGCCACAAAGGCGATGCAACACTCTTACTCTTTCTCTTGCCCACAAAGGTACTTACCATTTTATACATCATGTCCCGTATATCCAAACAGAGCCACCAAACCTGTGTACCTGAAATAATGTCCACACACGTTGGTCAGTACACAGCTGTACTGGTGAGCAGGGTAATCCACTCATCTAAACTGACACAAACTAGTAAGTGAATGCAAACATTTATATGGTGATCTTTCTACTTGAATCCTAGATTTATTTTATGGCAGAGGTATGACATGTTAAGAAAAACTGTAAAGCAAGTTAAGCATGCAAGCATTCAACTCAAGTAAATATACAAGTAGTTATATCCAACTCAAAGGAAACTAGCATACAAACTGTTCTACTCAAACCCAAGTAACACGTGAACCTATCGAACCATAATCCAAGCCTCAATATTTTCACGCCCCAGTCCAAAAATATATGGAACCAGGCCACGTGACATTGGCCAGCTGACACGTCTCCGAGGATATCCCAATTTAATGGATCCTGACGAAGCGTGCTACACTGTCCTAAATCTAACAAGTCTAATATCAACAACAGGCAGTGTCTAAACTCATCCACAATAACAAGTAAAATACTGAAATGAAAGACGGGAATATAAGAAACATAGTCGAATGACATAATACAACTGAAATATGTCTGGTGGGAACAAACCCACTACAAATGTTGGAGATAAAGTTTTGATAGTCTGAAAATAAGAGTACTGATAATGAGAGGGACTGAAATGTCTGCTAACTAGGTAAGGAGCTCCAGTCATAGGCGAAAGGCCTACCAAGATGATCAGGGGTACTCTGATGGTAAAACCTCCAGCTCCTCGTCAAGAGCAAACCTCGTCTCCACACCTGGCCCGTACACTGTGGGGGTAATAGGCCTCGTCCAGATCTGGAAGATGACCAGGTCCTTAGAGGGACGTAACAAGATACAATATGCATGCCAGATATAGTACTGAATAAAAGTAAAGAGGGTGTGCTAACCATCTAAGTGAATGCAATGTAAGGACAACCTCGGAACGTATAGGTAGGTGTAGGCATAACGTCTAACGTCCTCTAGAGTGTGGTATCTGCAACATCCATCATTCCGAAGAATGAGGTATCTGTATATATATAACGTCCAACAATCTAAGGGACGTGGTATCTGCAATGTATATACGTCCGTAATACTCCGTAGAGCGCGGTGGCTGAATATAGGCAGTCACCGGGTCTATGGTTCCTCTGGATACCACAGAGTCCAATGGGTGTATCCCATACATTTATCAGTTGTCCTTCCCGCCCAATATAGATACGCAAGTTGAATATACGACGTGAGTGTACCTTATCTATATGCCAAGTCTCATCTAACTATAATACTCTAGAATACAGGCTAGTCCGTGATGCAAGTCGTACGTACCGATAGCGAATCGGGTACGCAGACCCGTATCCCAATATGAATGTACCATCGTGATACGTGTAAGTGTCACGGTCTAGGAAGATATCAAAATATCCTCACAGTAGAAGGTGAGTCAGCTAGCAACTAGGTCAAGTACACTACTCATCGACGCATTATCGACTGCACCCGAGTCAATCTCGGACGCGCACAATTTTACGCATATTTGCAATATTTATCATTTAATTTTAAGTAGTAAATCAGCAAGGTATACTTGCCTGTCCCGGGTAGCTGCAAAATCCAAAGTCCTGCTCCTGAAGCCTCGGCGGTACTGTCCAACAGTCCTATATATGATATAGTAATGATAATATTAGTCGCTACAATAGCACGACTAAGACACACAGCTTGTATCTACAGCTGACACAGGGTCTGGACTGTATATATATATATATATATATATATATATATATATATATATAGCTATATCAAATATATATATATATAAATACACTAAATCATAAATAAATATATTCAGATAATATGTAGGTTTAATAGTACAAAGAAATAGTACTTAGGTATTATTAGAAATACACTAATAATTATATTCATATATATATATATATATATATATATATATATATATATATATATATATATATATATATATATATATATATATATATATATATATATATATATATATACATTTAGTAATATATATAAACACATAATACTATATTTATAACTTAATACATAGACCCATATATTATCATATATTTATATGAACAAGTACACAACATAAAATACATACATAATTACATATTCTCATTTTATATTCTAATGTTTTTAAACACACAAAATATATACACATTTATATACACATATATACATATTAATATACACAAAATAATGAAATGTATATTAAGAATATATACACCATATATATATATATATATATATATATATATATATATATATATATATATATATATATATATATATATATATATATATACATATATACATATACATATACATATACATATACATATACATATACATATACATACTAGAGGTTTAATACGTATAAGTATTTAATATATAAAATATATTACATATAATATACTTAATTCCATAAAATATATTTAAACACAATATATATTATAAATTTAATATTCATCATATATTTTATACATACATACATACATATATATACATACATACATACATACATACATACATACATACATGCATACATGCTACATATGTATAAGTTTCTAATACGAAAATATAATATAAAAAAATAGTATTATATTATATACAATACTAAATCACAGAAATTATATTTAAACTATGATTTATATTAATTATATACTATTCTCGTATAATACAATATACATACATACATATATATATATATATATATATATATATATATATATATATATATATATATATATATATATATATACGCATAGGTATTTATACACATATATACATATTAATAATCCCATTATATATAACAATAATTACAATAAAGATATATTTATAATACAGTATTTATATAGGAGGTATACATATATATATACTTTATAATACAGTAAATACTAATTAATATACTGAATACGTAGAAAATACGTAAACTAAACTAACACTAGTATATAAAACATTGCACATCGAAATACGCCTAAAAATACAGAAAATAATACATAAAATATTATACCAGATCGACGCTCGGGTCGAGGGGGTCCCGATGGCGGGCCGTCGACGGCGGGGGTGGCCGGACGGAGCTCCGGCGAAGCTCGGGAAGGCGTCGGCTGCTATAGCACGGTCTGGGCTCGTCGACGCTGCGGGATCGATGTGTCACACCCCGAGGCGTCCCCCGAGTCGTGACCGCCGTGCGGGCCTGGAGTTGCGCCCGCACAAGGCTTTAATGATTTGCATAGCAAGCACATATTCAGAGTACGCAGATAAATTGAAACACAGATTTAAAACATAGAAAAGTTCTCTTTATTGATAATGAACATCTATTTCAAACTCCTGAACGAGTCAGCTAATATGCCGAACGGCTTACAAAAGGGTTGACTCAAAATGAGATAGTAGTCTTGTACATTACATCCTTTTATAAACTCAAAACGATAAAGACCTCCAGGCTGGAGGATCGCTTTGCCACGGAGCTGCATTTGTGTATAAAGAGTTGCAGCTTCGGACTTCAAAAGGCTTTGAGGCGCGGTGAAGATGCGCTACAGCTGGACTGGATCGGGAAGACGACTTCGGCTCCTCGCTCGGTTCGCCTTGGTGCGGAGAACCTGTTTCAACGAGGGTCAGCATATCGAAACATGCTGGTGAAGGCGAGCTAGCCTGACTATACCAATGAACACGTTGTTTAGTAAAGCATGCATATTTGTGGGTTTCTATCTTGCCTTAGTTCATTTACAAGTAAGCAGCATATTGAATTTACTGAAATGAACGTGCCACCGTTCGGTAGATTTTACCTGACCGTCTGAATTACCTGCACAATACTTACCATGCCTTCCCTGAAACGAAGACACAAGTTAGTATGCAACAGGTTTAAATATACACAGGGATCACTGGCTTGATGCCACAAAGGGACGGTTTATAGTCTCGGGACGAGAATGTTATGCAACGCAGGTGGCGAGCCCCGCTACATAGCATCCCGTCCATGACAAACGACTATACGAACTCTTTCGCCCAGATCGGATCGGCCCCAGTGCCCTGGCGGCCGTCCGCGGAAGCCAAAATACCTTGTGCACAAGTTGTCCGTGATCGAGCACATTTAGTTCAAATTATTTCACACGAATTTACTAACGAATTTCGAACGAATAGGAGCAAGCTCCATAGCCAAACAGTTTTGCATAGTCTTACTAACAATTTGTTTCATAACAAGCATATATTTCCATACTTAGCACGATTCATAGAACAGTTATAAACGAACTAGCATACAGGATGATAACCGTTCATAAGTTTAGTTGACAAGCAATATTTCAAGTCTATTCCCTTTTATCTTGATCTCTTTTATTATTACTTGGTATCGTTTGATCGGGGCGAAGGAGTGAGGCTTGAAAGCAAGGCTAGCTAATCTGGTTGGTAGCCACTCACTTAGATTTTGGAAAGAAGAAGGAAAGAGGCGCTTCTCGACTCCGCTCGCAAGCCGCCTACTGCTCGCTCACCTGCACACGAACAGCTCGATTAATACATCTTCCTCTCTTTCCAATCTCGGAATAGAAGTGCAAGTCAATGAACGAAAATAATGAAAACCATCGAAACCGTTCAAGGAAAACAAGCAAATTCTAAAACTAACTCAAAGCACGAAAGCAACAAGCGACATCGAAAACCGAGACAATAAAAGATAGCAGCGGAGAGGTCCCTCCTGACTCTGCCGCTAAGCCGATCCTTGGGGTGCAGTCCACTGAATATGGGAATCGATTCCGAAGAAACAAATCCATAACGAGGACGAGTTCTTAATTCAATCTATCCTGATTGAACGATACCGTCTTGTGTTT
Source organism: Iris macrosiphon (assembly GCA_036927795.1). Taxonomy (NCBI): domain Eukaryota; kingdom Viridiplantae; phylum Streptophyta; class Magnoliopsida; order Asparagales; family Iridaceae; genus Iris; species Iris macrosiphon. The sequence goes on from JAYESA010000012.1 coordinate 70,233,423, forward strand.
CATAGTCGCGCTCCTCGAATAGGAGGAACGGGGCGCTACATCCTACCCAACCAATTGGAAGTTTTGTCCCGAAACTTAGGAATAGAACCAACCGTTAGGGATTATTTTGTTGCTGGCGGCGATCCGGGAGCGGACAGTTTTGAATCAGGTGTCCATTGCCGCCACAGTTGTAACAAGACCCATTTTTCAAGTAACAATTAACGATGGTATGCCCCGGCCTATTGCAGTGCTCACAACGCACTCCTGCATTTGTCTTGTTCCGACCACCGTTGTTTTGTCATTTTGCAGCGTTGTTTCCTCTATCGTTGCCTTGGCGTTTGTGATTGTAGGTATGCACAGCACCGGTGGAAACGTGAGGATACAGTGGCTCAAGCGATAGGGCGTGATTCATGACTTCACGCATTATTTCGTACTGATTATTGGCCACGTGCGAATGGATGGCAGGGCGTAGTCCACCTTCAAACCTTCTGGCTCGACTCGCTGCATCAGGTAAATAGGCCCTAGCGAACTTCGAGAGTCGGTTGAACTCGGCGGAGTATTGCTTAACTGTCATACTGCCCTGCCTCAGCTGTACGAAGTCATTTTCCATTTTACGTTGTACTGGAGGTGGTATAAACTCCTCTTCGAACGCGGCATGAAAGGTTGTCCACGAGATCGCCTCCTCTCCGTGATCAAATTGGAGAGATCGTCGATGCACGTCCCACCAATCGTGCGCGTTGAGGCGGAGCTGTAGTTGGGCGCAGGCGACGCGCTTATCTTCGGGGACCTCTAGCAGAGTGAAGTGATCTTCGATCTCGGCTAGCCAATCTAGAGCTACCACTGCGTCCTCAGTCCTGTCGAACGGAGTGTTGCAGACTTTCTTGAAATGGCCCAAGTTGAAGGCAGTCACGTCCCTCGGCCTTGGGATTTGAGGCGTCTCCACTTCAAGCACGGGCTGTTCCACCGGAGTCGTTGCTGTTGCGGCGGAATGGTTGGCAGCCAAAATCTGAACGATTTGTTGCAGGGTATCTATCTGCTTCTGTTGGACTGAGAATCGGTTCTCTAGATTACTCTCGAACCTGGCTTGGCGAGCATCGTCTCTTTGTCGTTGCTCTTCTAGCATTTTCATTACCCGCTCTAGCGGGTCGACCTGAGACATGCCTCGCTGGCTCCGAGAGCTTCCCGAAGTACCCGAACTGCTCTCTTGTATTTCGTTCAGTGGTTGCGCTGCAGATTACGCTGGATCCATTCCTTCAAAAGAAGGTAAATTACATTAGGATCATAATGTATTATGGACTTATTGCATGAACGTATCTCATTTTGGCCTAGCGAGTTCAAGAGTTCGCACAGGAATTTGATCGTTAAAGGAACTTTTCCAATACGAAGTCTAAGGAACTTTGAATCTGTGCTCTGATACCACTATGTCACGCCCCGAGGCGTCCCCCGAGTCGTGACCGTCGTGCGGGCCTGGAGTTGCGCCCGCACAAGGCTTTAATGATTTGGATAGCAAGCACATATTCAGAGTACGCAGATAAATTGAAACACATATTTGAAACATAGAAAAGTTCTCTTTATTGATAATGAACATCTATTACAAACTCCTGAACGAGTCAGCTAATATGCCGAACGGCTTACAAAAGGGTTGACTCAAAATGAGATAGCAGTCCTGTACATTACATCCTTTTATAAACTCAAAATGATAAAGACCTCCAGGCTGGAGGATCGCTTTGCCACGGAGCTGTATTTGTGTATAAAGAGTTGCAGCTTCGGACTTCAAAAGGCTTTGAGGCGCGATGAAGATGCGCTACAGCTGGACTGGATCGGGAAGACGACTTCGGCTCCTCGCTCGGTTCGCCTTGGTGCGGAGAACCTGTTTCAACGAGGGTCAGCATATCGAAACATGCTGGTGAAGGCGAGCTAGCCTGACTATACCAATCAACACGTTGTTTAGTGAAGCATGCATATTTGTGGGTTTCTATCTTGCCTTAGTTCATTTACAAGTAAGCAGCATATTGAATTTACTGAAATGAACGTGCCACCGTTCGGTGGATTTTACCTGACCGTCTGAATTACCTGCACAATACTTACCATGCCTTCCCTGAAATGAAGACACAAGTTAGTATGCAACAGGTTTAAATATACACAGGGATCACTGGCTTGATGCCACAAAGGGACGGTTTATAGTCTCGGGACGAGAATGTTATGCAACGCAGGTGGCGAGCCCCGCTACATAGCATCCCGTCCATGACAAACGACTATACGAACTCTTCCGCCAGGATCGGATCGGCCCCAGTGCCCTGGCGGCCGTCCGCGGAAGCCAAAATACCTTGTGCACAAGTTGTCCGTGATCGAGCATATTTAGTTCGAATTATTTCACACGAATTTACTAACGAATTTCGAACGAATAGGAGCAAGCTCCATAGCCAAACAGTTTTGCATAGTCTTACTAACAGTTTGTTTCATAACAAGCATATATTTCCATACTTAGCACGATTCATAGAACAGTTATAAACGAACTAGCATACAGGATGATAACCGTTCATAAGTTTAGTTGACAAGCAATATTTCAAGTCTATTCCCTTTTATCTTGATCTCTTTTATTATTACTTGGTATCGTTTGATCGGGGCAAAGGAGTGAGGCTTGAAAGTAAGGCTAGCTAATCGGGTTGGTAGCCACTCACTTAGATTTTGGAAAGAAGAAGAAAAGAGGCGCTTCTCGACTCCGCTCGCAAGCTGCCTACTGCTCGCTCACCTGCACACGAACAGCTCGATTAATACATCTTCCTCTCTTTCCAATCTCGGAATAGAAGTGCAAGTCAATGAACAAAAATAATGAAAACTATCGAAACCGTTCAAGGAAAACAAGCAAATCCCAAAACCAACTCAAAGCACGAAAGCAACAAGCGACATCGAAAACCGAGGCAATAAAAGATTGCAGCGGAGAGGTCCCTCCTGACTCTGCCGCTAAGCCGATCCTTGGGGCGCAGTCCACTGAATATGGGAATCGATTCCGAAGAAACAAATCCATAACGAGGACGAGTTCTTAATTTAATCTATTCCGATCGAACGATACCGTCTTGTGTTTCATAGCCGCACTCCTCGAATAGGAGGAACGGGGCGCTACACGATGGCGGTCTGCTCCGGCGTTGGCCGGGGCTGGGAGTTGACGGGGAGGACGGTGGTTGGCTAGGGAGGAGGTAGGTCGAGTACGGTGGTCGGTGGAGCTAAGGTGGTAGAGAAATAGCCGGTCGGGTGGTCGGCTTCGAGTGCGGGGGGGGGGGAATGTTCGGGTTGAGGACAGCGGGAAGTGCGACGGCTGTGGGCGGAGTGGTCGTCGGGGACGGTGGTGGTAGGTAGGGGGGAGGTCGGCAAAGGGGTCTGGGTCGGTGTGGGGGTCGTCGGACGTGGTGGCTGGCCGGGAGGAGGCAGCGGGTGGCTCGGGCAGGGGTCGACTGTGTGTGGGGGAGTTTAGTGAGAATAGGGTTTCGTTTAATGTATGCCTTGGTTTGTGTGCATTAATGAGGTGGAATGATGCCTTATATGTAGGAGAGAGAGTGGGGGGCTGCCTAGGGATTAGGGCCGGCTGTAGGTAAATTTTGGGGAGTTGGGGATGTCTATCATGATGAGGGAAGGGCTAGGAATGTAGCATTTTGAATGAAGGGCCATGATGTACCCTTCATAAAGGGGTGTAAGTACACTAGGAATGGGGAGAAAATGGATGGATACGGTTAAGGAATGATAATTTTCTTTCTCCATGATGTTGGGCCAATGAGAGGGGGACACCTCATTGCAATTTTGTAAAAAGGCCCCTGAACAATTTGGTATTTGCATAATTTCTGAATTTAGGGATTTGATGTAAACAAACACCATGTTTGGTGTTCTACATTGGTCTAGGATGGTGTATGGTGTTTTGTATGAGGCCTGTGGGTGTGGGTGTGGGTTTGGGTTGGATTTGGGTCTAATTAAATTGAGGTTAGGCGACCACATTAATTAATTCATAATTAATGTACCGGGTGTCTCTAATTTAATTTAATAAAAACTGGGGGTCTAAATTGGGTTGGACAAGGTTCATTAGTGTGGTAGACTCAGTGTATAATAATGTCAGGATCTGGGTTGGTCAAATCGGGTCGAGGTTGGGTCTCAATTTCGATTGGAACGGACAACGAACGTAATTACGCAATTTATTTAATTTGCGTACGGACGTTTGTAACAACTTTTGTGCGACTAAAATCAGGCACGAAAATTGGTATTCGGGGTTTGTTCTAGGTTCAATATGATAGGTTAGTATGTCTAGGCCAAGTATGTGGAATTCGTTTCAGGGTAACAGCTAGGGTAGTATCCTAAAATAACAAATCATTGCACAGGTATTATAATACTATATAATAAATCTTAGTTATATCTAGTTAACCCTAATTAGGCTATTTGAATTTAATTAACCCTAATTTCTGGTCAAGGGAGTTTACAACATACCCTCCTTAGAGCATTTCGTCCTCGAAATTAAAAACAGACATATAGAAAACTATTGAATGAAATAAATACTATCACATACCTAGGCCTTCGAAGAGATGGGGAAAGCGTTACTGAATATCGTCCTCTCATTCCCAGGTTGATTCACCTGGTGCGTGATGCCTCCATGCGACACGAACTAGAGGGATAGTCTGGCCTCGCAATACCTTCTCGCTTCGGTCTAGGATCTCTACTGGCTCCTCCTGGTATGACAAGCTTGGACCAACGGTGATCTCCGAGTGGTCAAGCACATGACTCGGATCCGGTATGTCCCTCCTCAGCTGAGATACATGGAAGACGTCGTGAACTCCTTCCAGTGTCTGTGGCAAGGTCAATATGTAAGCAACTTCTCCGATGCGCTCTAGCACATCGAAGGGTCCGATGTACCTCGGACTCAGCTTCCCTCTGCCTCCAAATCTGATGGTTCCTCTGGTAGGTGAGATCTTCAGGAACACATGTTCTCCAACCTGGAACTCTAGGGGTCGTCGATTCACATTAGCCCAATGCTTCTGCCTGTCCTGTGCTGCTCGTAGATGCCCTTGGATCTTCTTCACCTTCTCCACTGTACGGATGACCAACTCTGGCCCTAGAATCTGCCTCTCGCCTACATCGCTCCAGCATACTGGGGAACGGCACTTCCTAGCATACAATGCCTCATAGGGATCCATCTGGATTCTCGCCTGATAGCTATTATTGTAGGAAAATTCGACCAAGTGCAAGTGGTCCTCCCATGAACCGCTGAAGTCAAGCATGCATGCCCTCAACATGTCCTCCAACGTCTGGATGGTGCGCTCGAATTGTCCATCTGTCTGCGGGTGGTACAAAGTACTGAACTTAAGGCGGGTACCAAGACTCTCTTGTATACTCCTCCAAAAGTATGATGTGAACCTCGTATCCCGGTCAGACACGATACTGACTGGCACTCCATGCAATCGTACAATCTCCTTCATGTACATGTCTGCCAAGACTTTCGTAGATTGCCCAACCCTGAAGGATAAAAAGTGGGCAAACTTGGTAAGTCTATCTACGATTACCCATACCGCATTGTGACCACTAGGACTCCTCGGGAAACCCGTGACGAAGTCCATGGTGATGTGCTCCCATTTCCACTCCTGTATCGGGAGCGGTTGAAGTAATCCGGCAGATCTCTGATGTTCAGACTTGACTTGCTAATACACCAGACACTTAGACACGAAGCGGGCTATCTCTATATTCATCCCGTGCCACCAGTAGTACTGCCTCAGGTCTCGGTACATCTTCGTGCCTCCTGGATGAATAGAATAGGTCGAACTGTGCGCCTCCGTCATCAGCTGCTGGCGTAGCTCTCCATTTGGAATATAGAGACGATCTCCATATCTCAAAGTCCCGTCCTCGTGTATATGCAGTCCCGTCTGTATTCCAGCCTCTGTCCTCTGTCGAAGCCTCTAAAATCTGGCGTCTGTCGGCAACGCAGCCTTGATTCTCTCTACCAATGTCGATTGTACCTGAAAACTCGACATCTGGCCGTCTATTCTGGGCATGACGACTTAGATACCCAACTGTTCTAGATCTCTTAACATATGTTGTTGGGTAGTCAGGAAAAATGCTATGGGCTTCCTGCTTAAAGCATCGGCTACCACATTAGCCTTTCCCGGATGGTACTGCAGCTCAATCTCGAAGTCCACCATCACTTCGAGCCAACGTCTCTGCCTCTGGTTCAGGTCCTTCTGTGTGTAGACGTACTTCAGGCTCTTGTGATCGGTGAATATCTCCACGCGCTCTCCATACAAGTAGTGCCTCCAAAGCTTCAAAGCAAAGATCACTGCGGCAAGCTCTAAGTCGTGGATAGAATAGTTCTTCTCATGGGTACTCAGCTGCCTAGAGGCATAGGCCACAACCTTCCCATGCTGCATCAAGACGCATCCTAATCCTTTTCCAGACGCATCGCTATAGATCACGAATCCTCCGGGTCCAGAAGGTATGGTCAAGATAGGTGCTGTAGTCAGACACTTCTTCAGCTCATCGAATGTCGTCTGACACTCCTCTGTCCAGGTGATCTCCTGATCCTTGCGGGTCAAGCGGGTCATCGGCTCTGCGATCCTTGCGAAGTTTTTTACGAACCTCCGGTAATATCCGACAAGTCCTAGGAAACTCCTCACCTCCGAGACGTTGGTAGGGGTCGGCTACGTCTCTACTGATAAAATCTTCGTGGGATCTACTGAAATGCCATCTCCTGAGATAACGTATCCAAGAAATGCGATACGATCTAGAAGAAACTCGCACTTGCTCAGCTTGGCATAAAGCCTCTCTCGTCTCAGCGTCTCTAGCACTAGCCTCAAGTGCTCCCCGTGCTTCTCGTGGCTCTTTGAATACACCAAGATGTCGTCGATGAAGACTACCACGAACTGGTCCAGATACTTATGGAAGACTCGGTTCATCAGGTTCATAAACATAGCAGGCGCATTTGTCAATCCAAAAGGCATCACTAAGAACTCGTAGTGACCATAACGAGTCCTAAATGCTGTCTTTGGAATGTCTTCCCTTCGCACCTTCACCTGATGATAGCCCGATCTCAAGTCAATCTTCGTGAACACCACTGCTCTTGTCAGTTGGTTGAACAGATCGTCGATTCGCGGTAGAGGGTACTTATTCTTGATAGTCAGAGCATTAAGGGCTCTGTAATCAATGCACATCCGGAACGTCCCGTCCTTCTTTGGTATAAACAGCACTGGTGCTCCCCAGGGTGATGCACTTGGACGGACGAATCCCTTGATCTGCAACTCCTCTAGCTGTAGCTTCAGCTCGTCAAGCTCCTTCTTCGCCAATCGGTACACATTTGATGATACCGGTGCTGCTCTAGGTACTAGCTCAATGGTGAACTCTACCTCTCTATCAGGCGGTAGGCCTGGCAACTCCTCTGGGAAAACATCCTAAAACTCTGCAACAATTTTTGGGGGTGCCGTCTCCATCGCTATGTAAGCTCCAGCTACGTGTCCTACTCCTCGCTTGATGGTGCCTCACATGAATTCGAACTCCGGGTGTCCTGGCAGTCTAAACGTAACACTACCCTTCCGGCAATCTAGTACGGTATTGTACTGTCTTAACCAGTCCATGCCCAGAACTACGTCAAAAGCTGGCATTGGGAGTACCAACAATCGTGCTCTTATCTTCCTACCACAAACCACTACCGAGCACGTTCTAATGGTGCTGGTAACCGGTATGATGCCTCCTCCGGTATGTATTCTCCAACTCTTAGGTAAGGGGAAATTTGCTACTCTATGCATTGCTACGAAGCTACTAGATATAAATGACAGTGTAGCTCCAGAATCAAATAGTGCAGTTGTAGGTAATGATGCAACTAGAATTGTACCTATAATAGCCTCTCCCTCTGGTCCTCCTCGATAGAGGCTAAAGCAAAGGCTTGCCCGCGCCTCTGCCCTCCTGTCTGCTGTCGGGCCTGGTTGAAGTGTGCCTCCTGTGGGACCAAGGGTGGTCCTCTCTGCTGTCCTCTGGTAGCTGGTGGACGCTGACCTCCTGCTGGGGGTAGGATCCTCAAAGGTGGTGCTGCTGGCCTCTGCCCAGTCTGGGGTGCTATATCTCTGCGCTGGGGGCAGTCTCTAGCAAGGTACTAGCTGGCTCCATAGACCATGCAGAGCTCGAGCTTCTTTCGGCAGTCTCTGATGACGTGTCCCCTTTTGCCACAGAAGTGACAAGTCAGAAGCTCCTTCTGCTGGTACGACGCTATCCTATGCTACGTCTGCGCTCCTGGATGGCGGATCGGTCCTCCTTCTCCTTGCTGGGTCTTGGCTGGTACGTTCGTGCTGAAAAGTCTCGCTCCTCCGCCTATAGCCTCCTGGATCCTCGTCTCTGATAGGACCTCTTCATAAGAGATCCTCGCCTGGGTAGTGGTGTACCTCTGCAGCTCGTGAGAGAGGCCATGGTGGAATCTCCTGGCCTTCTCCAGGTCGTTGGGGATCAGGGCTGCACCGAATCGGCTGAGTCTGCTGAACTCCCCGTCGTAGGCGTCCACTGTCAAGTTCCCCTGCTCCAGGTGCAGGAACTGGGAGTACAAGGCGTTCCTCCCCGTAGCTGGGAAATACTTCGCGTTGAAGTGTTCAAGAAATTCCTTCCAAGTCTGCTGTCTGCCGATGCTGCGCTCCATAGAGTCCCACCAGTGATGGGCATTGCCTGTGAGTTGGGCCCTCACCGCGGTCATCCAGAGGTTGGGGTGTAGCTGCAAACCCACTAACAGCATCTCAGTGTTGGAGACCCAGTCTGAGATCTCCTCTGGCGTCTCCTTGCCCGAGAAGGTTCCCGGGCCCATCTGTCTGAAGTCTCTTACCGTGCCCGCTTGCTGGACAAGTGCAGGTGCTGCTGCTGCTGCTTGGGCAGGTGCCCTCTCCAGTACTGCCATCAGGCCCAGTCTCAGGGTCTCTGTCTGTTGCTACTGGGCCTGCATCATCATCTGGAAGAACTGCATCATCTGGGGCTGTCCCTCCGCTGGTGGCATCTGAGGTAGAAACGGTGGAGGTGGTGGAAGAGGTACCTCCTGCTGTCTCCTTGGTGTCTCCTCGGGTGCCGGCCTCTCGTACTGCGGCATCAGTATCGCCCTCGAGGTCTGTCCCTCGAAGTACTGCCTCGGGATCGTCTGCGATGTCTGGCCCTCTGGCTGCTGTCTCCCTTCGTCGGGAGAGACCTGATGCCAGTGCATCATCGGGGCCTGGGGGATCACCTGTGCCTCTGGTTGTGGCAGCTCTCTAGGTGGTCCCTGAGTCGTATCCTCCCTCGGTGCTGCAGGTGGCACTATGGCACCAAGTATCTCACGTCTGCTGCGAAGGTTCATCTCACTGTAAGAGATAGAACTTCATTAAAAGAGTACAGAATCAATCAAACAGGATGCAGATATTTTAAAGTACGGAAGAGGTTCAAAGGCGTAATCAAGTGGATGAGACCTAGTAATTTCTATCCTATTGCAGGCTCGCTGGGCATGTTGCCATATCATAAGCGATAAACATTTAATGTTACTGACCTGCATGGGCCACCACTAAAACTATGTCACGCCCTAGTCCCAAAATATATAGAACCAGGCCACGTGGCATTGGCCAGCTGACACATCTCCGAGGATATCCCAATTTAATGGATCCTGACGAAGCGTGCTACGCTGTCCTAAATCTAACAAGTCTAATATCAACAACAGGCAGTGTCTAAACTCATCCACAACAATAAGTAAAATACTGAAATAAAAGACTGGAATATAAGAAACATAGTCGAATGATATAATACAACTGAAATATGTCTGGTGGGAACAAACCCACTATAAATGTTAGAGATAAAGTACTGATAGTCTAAAAATAAGAGTACTGATAATGAGAGGGACGAAAATGACTGCTAACTAGGTAAGGAGCTCCAGTCATAGGCGGAAGACCTACCAAGATGATCAGGGGTACTCTGATGGTAAAACCTCCAGCTCCTCGTCAAGAGCAAACCTCGTCTCCACGCCTGGCCCATACACTGTGGGGTAATAGGCCTCATCCAGATCTGGAAGATGACCAGGTCCTCAGAGGGACGTAACAAGATACAATATGCATGTCAGATATAGTACTGAATAAAAGTAAAGAGGGTGTGCTAACCATCTAAGTGAATGCAATGTAAGGACAACCTCGGAACGTATAGGTAGGTGTAGGCATAATATCTAACGTCCTCTAGAGTGTGGTATCTGCAACGTCCATCATTCTGAAGAATGAGGTATCTGTATATATATAACGTCCAACACTCTAAGGGATGTGGTATCTGCAATGTATATACGTCCGTAACACTCCGTAGAGCGCGATGTCTGAATATAAGGAGTCACCAGGTCTGTGGTTCCTCTGGATACCACGGAGTCCGATGGGTGTATCCCATACGTTTATCAGTTGTCCTTTCCGCCCAATGTAGATACGCAAGTCGAATACACGACGTCAGTGTACCGTATCTATATGCCAAGTATCATCTAACTATAATACTCTAGAATACAGGCTAGTCCATGATGCATGTCGTACGTACCGATAGCGAATCGGGTACGCGGACCCGCATCCCAATATGAATGTACCATCGTGATACGTGTTAGTGTCACGGTCTAGGAAGATATCAAAATATCCTCACAGTAGAAGGTGAGTCAGCTAGCAACTAGGTCAAGTACACTACTCATCGACGCATTGTCGACTGCACTCGAGTCAATCTCGGACGCGCATAATTTTACGCATATATGCAACATTTATCATTTAATTTTAAGCAGTAAATCAGCAAGGTATACTTGCCTGTCCCGGGTAGCTGCGAAATCCAAAGTCCTGCTCCTGATGCCTCGGCGGTACTGTCCAGCAGTCCTATATATGATATAGTAATGACAATATTAGTCGCTACAATAGCACGACTAAGACACACTGCTTATATCTACAGCTAACACAGGGTTTGGACTGTATATATATATATATATATATATATATATATATATATATATATATATATATATATATATAAATACACTAAATCATAAATAAATATATTCAGATAATATGTAGGTTTAATAGTACAAAGAAATAGTACTTAGGTCTTATTAGAAATACACTAATAATTATGTTCATATATATATATATATATATATATATATATATATATATATATATATATATATATATATACATTTAGTAATATATATAAACACATAATACTATATTTATAACTTAATACATAGACCCATATATTATCATATATTTATATGAACAAGTACACAACATAAAATACATACATAATTACATATTCTCATTTTATATTCTAATGTTTTTAAACACACAAAATATGTACACATTTATATACACATATATACATATTAATATACACAAAATAATGAAATGTATATTAAGAATATATACACCATATATATATATATATATATATATATATATATATATATATATATATATATATATATATATATATATATATATATATATATATATATATATATATATATATATATATATATACCTACTAGAGGTTTAATACGTATAAGTATTTAATATATAAAATATATTACATATAATATACTTAATTCCAAAAAATATATTTAAACACAATATATATTATAAATTTAATATTCTTTATATATTAAAAATATACATACATACATACATACATACATACATGCTACATATGTATAAGTTTCTAATACGAAAATATAATATAAAAAATAGTATTATATTATATACAATACTAAATCACAGAAATTATATTTAAACTATGATTTATATTAATTATATACTATTCTCGTATAATACAATATACATACATATATATATTTATATATATATATATATATACATATATACGCATAGGTATTTATACACATATATACATATTAATAATCCCATTATATATAACACTAATTACAATAAAGATATATTTATAATACAGTATTTATACATGAGGTATACATATATATATACTTTATAATACAGTAAATACTAATTAATATACTGAATACGTAGAAAATACGTAAACTAAACTAACACTAGTATATAAAACATTGCACATCAAAATACGCCTAAAAATACAGAAAATAATACATAAAATATTATACCAGATCGACGCTCGGGTCGAGGGGTCCCGGTAGTGGGCCGTCGACGGCGGGGGTGGCCGGACGGAGCTCCGGCGAAGCTCGGGAAGGCGTCGGCTGCTATAGCACGGTCTGGGCTCGTCGACGCTGCGGGATCGATGGCGGTCTGCTCCTGCGTTGGCCGGGGCTGGAAGTTGACGGGGAGGACGGTGGTTGGCCAGGGAGAAGGTAGGTCGAGTACGGTGGTCGGTGGAGCTAAGGTGGCGGAGAAATAGCCAGTCGGGTGGTCGACTTCGAGTACGGGGGGGGGGGAATGCTCGGGTTGAGGACAGCGGGAAGTGCGATGGCTGTGGGCGGAGTGGTCGTCGGGGACTGTGGTGGTAGGTGGGGGGAGGTCGGCGAAGGGGTCTGGGTCGGTGTGGGGGTCGCCGGACGTGGTGGCTGGCCGGGAGGAGGCGGCGGGTGGCTCGGGCAGGGGTCGGCTGTGTGTGGGGGAGTTTAGTGAGAATAGGGTTTTGTTTAATGTATGCCTTGGTTTGTGTGCATTAATGAGGTAGAATAATGCCCTATATGTAGGAGAGAGAGTGGGGGGCTGCCTAGGGATTAGGGCCGGCTGTAGGTAAATTTTGGGGAGTTGGGGATGTCCATCATGATGAGGGAAGGGCTAGGAATGTAGCATTTTGAATGAAGGGCCATGATGTGCCCTTCATAAAGGGGTGCAAGTACACTAGGAATGGGGAGAAAATAGATGGATACGGTTAAGGAATGACAATTTTCTTTCTCCATGATGTTGGGCCAATGAGAGGGGGACACCTCATTGCAATTTTGCAAAAAGGCCCCTGAACAATTTGGTATTTGCACAATTTTTGAATTTAGGGATTTGATGTAAACAAACACCATATTTGGTATTCTACATTGGGCTAGGATAGTGTATGGTGTTTTGTATGAGGCCTGTGGGTGTGGGTGTGGGTTTGGGTTGGAGTTGGGTCTAATTCAATTGAGGTTAGGCCACCACATTAATTAATTCATAATTAATGTATCGGGTGTCTATAATTTAATTTAATAAAAATTGAGGGTCTAAATTGGGTTGGACAAGGGTCATTAGTGTGGTAGACTCAGTATACAATAATGTCAGGATCTTGGTTGATCAAATCGGGTCGAGGTTGGGTCTCAATTTCGATTGGAACAGACAACGAACGTAATTACGCAATTTATTTAATTTGCGTACGGACGTTTGTAACGAATTTTGTGCGACTAAAATCTGGTACAAAAATTGGTATCCAGGGTTTGTTCTAGGTTCAATATGATAGGTTAGTATATCTAGGCCAAGTATGTGGAATTTGTTTCAGGGTAACAGCTAGGGTAGTATCCTAAAATAACAAATCATTGCACAGGTATTATAATACTATATAATAAATCTTAGTTATATCTAGTTAACCCTAATTAGGCTATTTGAATTTAATTAACCCTAATTTCTGGTCGAGGGGGTTTACAGATATCCATCCTCAAACTATGCTACAATCCAAGCCTTAATAATCCAATCATCGATATGTATACTCTTTCCCGAGGCAAGGTGGCCGCCGTCTACACAAAAAGTATAAACCAAACCAAAGCAAAGTAAACCAACTCTTATCTATATGAAGTTACTGGCCAAGCCATAAAGGACTAATCAACTGCAGTTTTACCCGATCCAGCACTGAGTAGCTAGCCCGCCTGGTTGTATCGAACTATCGATACCGTGCCCAAGGCACGTTATCATTTGTCTCCTCCATGGCCGAACGGTCCCGGTGCCCAGGAGCATATTTCATTCGAGAAAAACAAACCCTGTGCGCAATAGGTTGTCTGTGACCAATGCAAACTCCAAGTAGGTATGACGAGAGAATCGAGTCTTCTCGTCCCACCAAACGATACTCCCCTTAATCCAACCAATTATCTGTAATCATTCTCCAACTTATGTCCCAAGTCACAATCTCAAGTTATCCCCATAGGCACTATGCCGCTTCTCGACATAGTGTTCCAATTGGTGCAACACCCATCGCTCCGAAAGCTCCGTGGCACAATGCCCTAACAGTGGCACAATGTGCTCACCGATGCAGTTGTCCGATTTTGAACCATAACTGCACACTTTGCTTGACAAAGCGTGCAATATGATACTCATGGGCAGATGCACGCTCACTCGCCCGTTCAAAGTGCCTCGATGTTCCAACTAAGATGATCCACTCAAGCTCCAACTTCCCAACACAAAATGAACTCAAGCCACAAATCATATCCAACCAAACAACGCACACTCTATGCACGCCACAGTACGGTATTTCCAATGTTCCAATTCCAATTGTTCAAGTTATTTTGTGTGTTCCATATTATTAGGCATGAAAGAGTAGAGGAGAAGGGACAGAGCCCACTCACAAAGTTTGAATCCGCTAAGCATCCTGCCTTACCGATACAGCCGATCCCTTGAACTCGTGGTCCGATGCAAAGTACGATATACTCAATTGGTGTGACCATACGAGTAGGCCGTTCTCTCCAAATTATTTGACTGATCAGACTAAGGAAGATGGCATTATTGCTCCAATCCCGCTATCCCAATATTGCTCTGAACGAACACCTGATTCAATCGAACCCGCACGCGATCTGCACATAAAACCAACTCAAATCAATACTTTTTCCTAAATCCAACAAATCAAAACGTAACCAACCATTACCTCATTTAATCCAACTCAGCGTAATGCACCGTGCGGTTATGGGATATTACATAATATACCACTTAGAATCAGGTTCGTCCTCGAACCAAACCAGTATCTATTCCTTACTCGCATGCAGCTTGCCCAATTCATAAACTCTGCTTCAAGCAACTCACATTCTCCTGATCCAGACTCAACATCTCCATAGTGCTGAACGCTCACACAAATTCTATATTCCAATATCCTCCTTACAGCTCAATTTGAATTCAACATATTGCTTAGTTTGGATCATCCTCATATTTAAGGCATCCCTGAAATACATGCAATTTAGCCGAGCTTAGCGATAACGAATTTGGACAAGTTACAAGGGTATCTTTATGCCTGAGACATTCATTCTCTTCACTCTCGACTGAGCCAATCCTGACGTTTATTCTATAAATTATTCGCACAAGCATTATTCTCAAATACGATAATTTTCCACTGACGATCTCTCCTGTAAACCCCCTCACCCAAAATAGATATTTTGTGTATATTTTATATTATTATATTTAGATATTGAATTTCTTTAGAGTATTCTTTTAGTTAATTAGAAAATAAATTTCTTGATATATTTACTTATATAAATATTTATTTAGAATCATTTTTATTTTCTAGAATTTTTAGGTAATTAAAACATAGGGAACGTAAATTTCTAGGACTTTTATGATTTACTTTGAGACCATACTTGCATGTTATTCCTACCAAATAGTTATTTTAGGTTAAAATATTTAATTATATTTTTTTCTATAATTTATTTAGAATTTTAAAAAATTTATTTAGATTTTTGAAATTAATTAGGATTTATTTGGTTATATATAGTCTTAATATTAGATAGATGTTAATTTAGTGTTAATAGATATTAATAAGATTATATATAAATTATTTGTATTATCTTTAATTCTATTTAAGATTATAAATTATTGAGATAAACTTAAACTCTATTTTTAAATTAATTCAAATCCTGAGCCTACTAGGAAAGCAACTTCATGCATATCATATCCTTATTTAAACTGATCCTATTCATATTCAAATTACCCAATCCTAGTCGTATTCAATTAAGTAGTCTCCACCATTATAAATACCTCATCCTTCATATTTTTTCCCCCAAATTCACCTCTTTTTTCGTCCAAAAAGAGTCAAAATTCGTCATAAATTTAGCATCATTTTCTAGTATGTTATGACGACTTAAAAAGACGTTATCTCCTAGCTCCGGACTCCAAACGCGCTCTAATTTTTTTTATTAGAACCATATCAAGGTTAGTTTTTTGAATATATAAATTATTATAATAATTTCTGAACCTATTTTTCCAGAAAATTCTAACAGTGCCAGCTGTCCGAAATCAGACGTGTTTTGGTATTTTCGAGATTTCGGGAGATTTCGAACTTGGAATTACAAACTGTTTGAAGTTTCGGAAAGCTGACATGATGAACTTCCAGAAAAGTATTTTTACAGAATTTATAATATAAGTTTATTCTACTGTAAAATTTGTGCAACGTAGACGTAAATAGAAAACCACCGAAAACTGTCATCTGTGCGCCCTTGTGGCCATAACTCTTTACTGACTTGTGATTTTATGAAATCGTCTATTCCAGTGTTCATGTAGCATTAAAATATATAGGATCCCATACACAAATCTAGGATTTGAGTCGGTTGACTTTTTGGTCAACGGATTGCCTCGATTTGCGTACCACGGATCACAAATCCTTAAAGTTGACTTTCTTTGTACCAAAATTAGAGCTTAACAATAAAATCAAATTATAATAAGATTAAAATACTATTTTAGATTATTTTATTCAGAATTAAAATAGATTAAAATGGAGGAACCTATTCACCCATTTTTGTAACCTAACTTATTTAATTTATGTGACGGGTAGATCGGACGACGCCTTGAGTTGAGACTTCATTCTTTTTCAGATCAGGCAAGATACCTTGCCAAATTGCTTACAGTATTTTGCATGCTTAGTATATTTTTTATATTTATTGCATCTCTGTTTATTTATTGCATGTGTAGTTCCTTTCAGTCATTACTATATATTAGATATGTTGACACACACTTGACACTTAGTATCATGAGAGGACAATAATTAGGCGTATGGGCTTTTAACCACTCTGGTAAACTGTAGTATATAGCTCACACTACGAGCGTGTGTCGCGCTGGTCGCTAACCCCACGATATATCGATTTCTGGAGTTTCGCTGGTCGCTACCCCCGTGGTATGTCTATTTCTTATATCCACTGACGAGTGTGTGAGTTGTGAGGTAGATCGAGTAGCCTACCCTTGCCTATACGTCAAAAAGTTGTCCTCATTTGCATTCATATAGATTGACTTGTACAGCGTACTTATATAATTTCAAATACTATGCATGTTTACTGTATTCAAATTGGATTGCTTTTATGTATCTTGTTACGTCCCTGTGAGGACCTGGCCCTTCCAAGTGTCGCTGTTCTTGAGTATTCGCAGGGGTACAGATTCAGATAGTTACATATGTTTCGAGGATGTCTTCTCTTCGAGCCTGTGATTGTTAGCTGGTATTCTTATATTGTGTTTGTTGAGGTGTACTTATATTATATTTTCTCTAATATTCGAGTTGGTAGTGGATTTGTTTCCATCCGACTGTCATCTTTAGATACTTCTTATTGAGATCTAGTTATATAGACGTTGGTTATTTATTTATATTGATTTTCTGTGGATGATATTTAGGTTATACCCTGTGACTTGTGATATATTTTATACCACTTGGGGATTTGATATCCATATTACAGCGTACGTATGGGTTATGGTTTCCATATATTGGAGTTGCTATATCCATGCGGCTGGCATGCTTACGTGTCCTAGTCCTATGTATTTTGGGACTGGAGCATGACATATTTTTGTGGTGGCCCATGCAGATCGAGAGTATATTTTCTCGGTTACGTTATTGTACCGAACAAGCCTGCACCTAGAAATAGAGTATAGGATCTCATCCATAATTGACTATGATTTGCTCTCCTTCCAGTCCATTCTATTCGAATAATTATATCCTACTTGATTCCTGTACTTCCCTGATAATTCCTTGAGTATAGCCCCCTCCTATAATATAGAAGTCCCTGTCGCTAGATGATAAGTAGGGTAACCTTCCTATTAAGAGTACAACTAGAGTGTTGACACACCATTAAGTTTAGAATATCTAGTGAACCCTAGAATTCCTTATCTATAGATTGGTTTACCATTACCCCTTGATGTATTATGAGGACTTGAGAGTAGTATAGACATTACTAGAGTTAGTTAGAAGTTTAACGATAATGTTTGACCCTAGTATTGAGGAACCAATAGAAAACCAAAATTGAATATTAGGACTGAACCTAACCTTCATAGTTAGATAGTATTGGAGAACTATAAATTTAGATTCTTGTCTTGAGATTAGTAGACAGTACCTTAGAAAGCCAAGAGCAATGCATAGAATATTTTCTTGATCATACCTCAAAAACGGAGATTAGCATACAACCTTTCCCTTAGAGAAACCATGATATTATCTAGAGTCTTGCTATTTAGTTTTATGACTTGTTCCTCTGAACCCTTAGCGCTCACTATTAGTGAGACGACTAAATTTCTTTCCTTCATCTTTCAATTCGTGCCACCTAAACCTCTCTGATTATAGACCAAGTGATTTTATTCTATGTTAGGATATATAGCTTGATAGGATTATAGTTGTAAACTTGAATTTTGAATCCCTGTGCTTAGTAGTTAGAACTTGATGGTTTAAGTTATCCTTGTAGATTGTGACCTGATGATTATCCCTTAGTTTTAATTGTGTAACTTGTACCACACCTCGATACGAGTTATATCCCCTTTTTTCCTTGAAGGCCAGTAACTTTCCATTCTTACTATTAACATTTGCTCTATAAGCGCTATGACTAAGACTTAAGACGACCATGACCTATGTAATATAAGAGGATATCCTAATAAGTACCAAGACCCTTTCTCGTAGACCTTAATAGGAGTTTCTACGGTATCCTTAAGATAGTACAGTATTAGTTTATTGTTTTAAGTTGGGTAGTGTGCCTCACAACCTAGTATCACATAGTCTTTTGACCTATTATTGAAGTGTAACTGAATGACATTACCTGTATGCTAGCATAAGATTAATCAGACTGTAGACCTAGAAGCCCATACCCCTATTTGGTCGACTATCGACTTAGACAAGGAGTTAGTATGACAACTGTAGAGATTGTAAGGGTCTTATCTTCTTTGTGAACTTGGATTATTTTGTAACTTCTCTCATCATAATCTAGCGTACTTATATTTTCTGTACTACCTTGACTTATGCTGCTATTATAGCCTAGTTTTTGTAAGCTTATTCTTTCATCGAGCTTGCTCATGACATATGTATTATTGGGTGCACACAATGATACAATTGTCTAATCAAAATCGGTGTATTAAGGTCTAGCTAACCTTAGTGCGCTTGGTTCGCTCTTCGCATGACTACTTTACGTGGATTGAGATATATGGTAGTAGACGAATATACTTGCCCCTAGACATGTCTGACATATCGTATCGGTTACGTAACTGTACTGATACGAGCATGTAAATAGGAAATTACCAAAAATAGGATTTCAATCCACAACTGCCCTGACAACTCTCTTTTTGAATTTCTTAATCATTTTGAACCTCGTACTTGTATTCTATCACCTTCACCTTGAATTCTTTATTATTGCTCTCCGTCTTTCCTTATTTCGGAAAGATGAAACCTCGTGCTTGGTATAAGTTGACATACTGATAGTACTAGATATACCCCATAAGGCTAATCACATGACTTAGTGGCTCTCTTTTATAATTGATTAAGGGCATACCATAGGTGATATGTTTGGTGTTAAAATTTCTGAGGATTGAATAAATTAATTAAATAATTTGAGAAATAGTTTTCTTAAAAGTATAGCCTTATTTGATAGGTGGGTAAATTCTAAGTTGGGTAGAAATTACATTTTTAGACTTGAGGTGAATTCTTTTAGATTGTGATCAAGTGACATTAGATAGAGAGAAACCATGTCCTATTTTAATTTCGAGGATGAAATTTTTGTAAGTTGGGTAGATTGTAAACCCCCTCACCCAAAATAGATATTTTGTGTATTTTTTATATTATTATATTTAGATATTGAATTTCTTTAGAGTATTCTCTTAGTTAATTAGAAAATAAATTTCTTGATATATTTACTTATATAAATATTTATTTAGAATTATTTTTAGGTTATTTTAGATTTTTGAAGATTTTTCTAGAATTTTTAGGTAATTAAAACATAGGAAAAGTAAATTTCTAGGACTTCTATGATTTACTTTGAGACCATACTTGCATGTTATTCCTACCAAATATTTATTTTAGGTTAAAATATTTAATTATATTTTTTCTATAATTTATTTAGAATTTTAAAAAATTATTTAGATTTTTGAAATTAATTAGGATTTATTTGGTTATATATAGTCTTAATATTAGATAGATGTTAATTTAGTGTTAATAGATATTAATAAGATTATATATAAATTATTTGTATTATCTTTAATTCTATTTAAGATTATAAATTATTGAGATAAACTTAAACTCTATTTTTAAATTAATTCAAATCCTGAGCCAACTAGGAAAGCAACTTCATGCATATCATATCCTTATTTAAACTGATCCTATTCATATTCAAATTAGCCAATCCTAGTCGTATTCAATTAAGTAGTCTCCACCATTATAATTACCTCATCCTTCAAATTTTTTTTCCCCAAATTCACCTCTTTTTTCCTCCAAAAAGAGTCAAAATTCGTCATAAATTCAGCCTCACTTTCTAGTATCTTATGACGACTTAAAAAGACGATATCTCCTAGCTCCGGACTCCAAACGCGCTCTAATTTTTTTTGTTAGAACTATATCAAGGTTAGTTTTCTGAAAATATAAATTATTTTAATAATTTCAGAATCTATTTTTCCAAAAAATTCTAAAAGTGTCAGCTGTCCGAAATCAGACGTGTTTTGGTATTTTCGAGATTTCGGGAGATACCGAACTCGGAATTACATACCGTTTAAAGTTTCGGAAAGCTGACATGATGAACTTCCAGAAAAGTATTTTTACAGAATTTAAAATATAAGTTTATTCTACTGTAAAATTTGTGCAACGTAGACGTAAATAGAAAACCACCAAAAACTGTCATCTGTGCGCCCTTGTGGCCATAACTCTTTACTGACTTTTGATTTTATGAAACCGTCTATTCCAGTATTCATGTAGCATTGAAATATATAGGATCCCATACACATATCGAGGATTTGAGTCGGTTGACTTTTTGGTCAACGGATTGCCTAGATTTGTGTGCCACGGATCACAAATCCTTAAAGTTGACTTTCTTTGGACCAAAATTAGAGCTTAATAATAAAATCAGATTATAATAAGATTAAAAACTATTTTAGATTATTTTATTTAGAATTAAAATAGATTAAAATGGAGGAACCTATTCACCCACTTTTGTAACCTAACTTATTTAATTTATGTGACGGAGATCGGACGACGCCTTGAGTTGGGACTTCATTCTTTTTCAGATTAGGCAAGATACCTTGCCAAATTGCTTACAGTATTTTGCATGCTTAGTATATTTCTGTATATTTATTGTATTTCTGTTTATTTATTGCATGTGTAGTTCCTTTCAGTCATTACTATATATTAGTTATGTTGACACACACTTGAAACTTAGTATCATGAGAGGACAATCATTAGGCGTATGGACTTTTAACCACTCTGGTAAACTGTAGTATATAGCTCGCACTACGGACGTGTGTCGCGCTGGTCGCTACCCCCACGGTATGTCGATTTCTGGAGTCTCGCTGGTCGCTACCCCCACGGTATATCAATTTTTGATGTCCACTGGCGAGTGTGTGAGTTGTGAGGTAGATCGAGTAGCCTAGCCTTGCCCATACGTTGAAAAGTTGTCCTCATTTGTATTCATATAGATTGTCTTGTACAGCGTACTTTTATATTTTCAAATATTATGCATGTTTACTGTATTCAAATTGGCTTGCTTCTATGTATCTTGTTACGTCCCTCTGAGGACCTGGCCCTTCCAGGTGTCGCTGTTCTTGAGTATTCACAGGGGTGCAGATTCAGATGGTTACATATGTTTCGAGGATGTCTTCTCTTCGAGCCCGTGATTGTTAGCTGGTATTCTTATATTGTGTTTGTTGAGGTGTACTTATATTGTATTTTCTCTTATTTTTGAGTTGGTATTGGATTTGTTTCCATCCGACTGTCATCTTTAGATACTTTTTATTGAGATCTAGTTATATAGACGTTGGTTATTTATTTATATAGATTTTCTATGGATGAGATTTAGGTTGTACCCTGTGACTTGTGATACATTTTATACCACTTGTGGATTTGATATCCATATTACAACGTACGTATGGGTTATGGTTTCCATATATTGGAGTTTCTATATCCATGTGGCTGGCATGCTTACGTATCCTAGTCCTATATATTTTGGGACTGGGGCGTGACATATTTTTGTGGTGGCCCATGCTGGTCGAGAGTATATTATCTCGGTTACGTTATAGTACCGAACAAGCCTGCATCTAGGAATAGAGTATAGGATCTCATCCACAATTGACTATGATTCGCTCTCCTTCCAGTCAATTCTATTCGAATAATTGTATCATGATTGATTCCTATACTTCCCTGATAATTCCTTGAGTATAGCCCCCTCCTAGAATATAGAAGTCCCTGTCGCTAGATAATAAGTAGGGTAACCTTCCTATTAAGAGTACAACTAGAGTGTTGACACACCATTAAGTTTAGAATATCTAGTGAACCCTAGAATTCCTTATCTATAGATTGGTTTACCATTACCCCTTGATGTATTATGAGGACTTGAGAGTAGTATAGATATTACTAGAGTTAGTTAGAAGTTTTACCATAATGTTTAACCCTAGTATTGAGGAACCAATAGAAAACCAAAATTGAATATTAGGACTGAACCTAACCTTCATAGTTAGATAGTATTGGAGAACTATAAATTTAGATTCTTGTCTTGAGATTAGCAGACAATACCTTAGAAAGCTAAGAGCAATGCATAGAATATTTTCTTGATCATACCTCAAAAATGGAGATTAGCATACCACCTTTCCCTTAGAGAAACTATGACATTATCTAGAGTCTTTCTATTTAGTTTTATGACTTATTCCTCTGAACCCTTAGCGCTCGCTATTAGTGAGACGACTAAATTTCTTTCCTTCATCTTTCAATTCGTGCCACCTAAACCTCTCTGATTATAGACCAAGTAATTTTATTCTATGTTAGGATATATAGCTTGATAGGATTATAGTTGTAAACTTGAATTTTGAATCCCTGTGCTTAGTAGTTAGAAATTGATGGTTTAAGTTATCCTTGTAGATTGTGACCTGATGATTATCCCTTAGTTTCAATTGCGTAACTTGTACCACACCTCGATACGAGTTATATCCCATTTTTCCTTTGAAGGCCAGTAACTTTCCATTCTTACTATTAACACTTGCTCTATAAGCGCTATGACTAAGACTTAAGATGACCATGACCTATGTAATGTAAGAGGATACCCTAATAAGTATCAAGACCCTTTCTCGTAGACCTTAATAAGAGTTTCTACGGTATCCTTAAGACATACAGTATTATTTATTGTTTTAAGTTGGGTAGTGTGCCTCACAACCTAGTATTACATAGTCTTTTGACCTATTATTGAAGTGTAACTGAATAACATTACCTGTATGCTAGCATAAGATTAATCAGACTGTAGACCTAGAAATCCATACCCTATTTGGTCGACTATCGACTTAGACAAGGAGTTAGTATGACAACTGTAGAGATTGTAAGGGTCTTATCTTCTTTGTGAACTTAGATTATTTTGTAACTTCTCTCATCATAATTAAGCGTACTTATATTTTCTGTACTACCTTGACTTATGCTGCTATTATAGCCTAGTTTTTGCAAGCTTATTCTTTCATCGAGCTTGCTCATGACATATGTATTATTGGGTGCACACAATGATATAATTGTCTAATCAGAATCGGTGTATTAAGGTCTAGCTAACCTTAGTGTGCTTGGTTCGCTCTTCGTATGACTACTTTACGTGGATTGAGATATATGGTAGTAGACGAATATACTTGTCCCTAGACATGTCTGACATATCGTATCGGTTACGTAACTATACTGATACGAGCATGTAAATAGGAAATTACCAAAAATAGGATTTCAATCCACAACTGCCCTGACAACTCTCTTTTTGAATTCCTTAATCTCTTTGAACCTCGTACTTGTATTCTATCACCTTCACCTTGAATTATTTATTATTGTTCTCCGTCTTTCCTTATTTCGGAAAGACGAAACCTCGTGCTTGGTATAAGTTGACACACTGATAGTACTAGATATACCCCATAAGGCTAATCACATGACTTAGTGGCTCTCTTTTATAATTAATTAAGGGCATACCATAGGTGATATGTTTGGTGTTAAAATTTCTGAGGATTGAATAACATGATTAAATAATTTAAGAAATAGTTTTCTTAAAAGTATAGCCTTATTTGATAGGTGGGTAAATTCTAAGTTGGGTAGAAATTGTATTGTTAAACTTGAGGTGAATTCTTTTAGATTGTGATCAAGTGAGATTAGATAGAGAGAAACCATGTCCTATTTTAATTTCGAGGAGGAAATTTTTGTTAGTTGGGTAGATTGTAAACCCTCTCACCCAAAATAGATATTTTGTGTATTTTTTATATTATTATATTTAGATATTGAATTTCTTTAGAGTATTCTCTTAGTTAATTAGAAAATAAATTTCTTGATATATTTACTTATATAAATATTTATTTAGAATCATTTTTAGGTTATTTTAGATTTTTGAAGATTTTTCTAGAATTTTTAGGTAATTAAAACATAGGGAACGTAAATTTCTAGGACTTCTATGATTTACTTTGAGACCATACAAGCATGTTATTCCTACCAAATATTTATTTTAGGTTAAAATATTTAATTATATTTTTTCTATAATTTATTTAGAATTTAAAAAAATTATTTAGATTTTTGAAATTAATTAGGATTTATTTAGTTATATATAGTCTTAATATTAGATAGATGTTAATTTAGTGTTAATAGATATTAATAAGATTATATATAAATTATTTGTATTATCTTTAATTCTATTTAAGATTATAAATTATTGAGATAAACTTAAACTCTATTTTTAAATTAATTCAAATCCTGAGCCTACTAGGAAAGCAACTTCATGCATATCATATCCTTATTTAAACTGATCCTATTCATATTCAAATTAGCCAATCCTATTCGTATTCAATTAAGTAGTCTCCACCATTATAAATACCTCATCCTTCATATTTTTCTTCCCCAAATTTACCTCTTTTTTCGTCCAAAAAGAGTCAAAATTCGTCATAAATTCAGCCTCATTTTCTAGTATGTTATGACGATTTAAAAAGACGATATCTCCTAGCTCCGGACTCCAAATGCTCTCCAATTTTTTTTGTTAGAACCATATCAAGGTTAGTTTTCTGAATATATTCTTTTTCAGATTAGGCAAGATACCTTGCAAATTGCTTACAGTATTTTGCATGCTTAGTATATTTCTGTATATTTATTGCATGTGTAGTTCCTTTCAGTCATTACTATATATTAGATATGTTGACACACACTTGACACTTAGTATCATGAGAGGACAATCATTAGGTATATGGGCTTTTAACCACTCTGGTAAACCGTAGTATATAGCTCGCAATACGGGCGTGTGTCGCGCTGGTCGTTACCCCCGCGGTATGTCAATTTCTGGAGTCTCGCTGGTCGCTACCCCCGCGGTATGTCAATTTCTGATGTCCACTGACGAGTGTGTGAGTTATGAAATAGATCGAGTAGCCTACCCTTGCCCATACGTTGAAAAGTTGTCCTAATTTGCATTCATATAGATTATCTTGTACAGCGTACTTATATATTTTTAAATATTATGCATGTTTACTATATTCAAATTGGCTTTCTTCTATGTATCTTGGTACGTCCCTCTGAGGACCTGGCCCTTCCAGGTGTCGATGTTCTTGAGTATTTGCAGGGGTGCAGATTCAGATGGTTACATATGTTTCGAGGATGTCTTCTCTTCGAACCCGTGATTGTTAGCTGGTATTCTTATATTATGTTTGTTGAGGTGTACTTATATTGTATTTTCTCTTATATTCGAGTTGGTAGTAGATTTGTTTCCATCCGACTGTCATCTTTAGATACTTCTTATTGAGATTTAGTTATATAGACGTTGGTTATTTATTTATATTAATTTTTTGTGGATAAGATTTAGGTTGTACCCTGTGACTTGTGATATATTTTATACCACTTGTGGATTTGATATCCATATTACAGCGTACGTATGGGTTATGGTTTCCATATATTGGAGTTGTCATATCCATGCGGCTGGCATGCTTACGTGTCCTAGTCCTATGTATTTTGTGACTGGGGCATGACATCTCCACTCGACTCAAATCAGTTCATGTTCTAACTCAATCCATCCACTATTTCCGAATCCACACTAGCACCTTCCAAGCTCAACCAAAAAAACTCTAGCATAACTCCAATCGTACAATGTTCTACAAGCACCGCCCTTAAATATTAGCTCATGCTTCGAACGATCATTACAACTAATACTATCCCAGTTAGGTGACTTACCCAAATATTTTACTATGCTCTTAGACCAGCTCAGCCCAATACTTCTTCCTCAATCTCAATACCTCTCTGGATGAACATCTATATTGAGGTTCATGTGATCCATGAAGATTTTTTTGCCATGCCATAGGGATAGTGTCGCCACGATTTAAACGTGGACACACTCGCCATAATTTCTAGGTCGCGCATGAAATAGTTCTTCTCGCTGCTTCCACTGCCTCGAAGCACATGATATCACCTTTGCCCTCTGCATGAGCACGTACTGCAAACCAAGTCTAATTTTATCTTATAGATCTGAGGCACATCTTTCCCATCCGGTATTGCCAGGATCTAATCTGAATGAGCCGCTGCCTTAACTTCTCAAATCTAGTTACATAGTCGTCAATTCATATTAATGCTAGTTACACGAGTGTGGATCATGCACATATTCAAAGCGTCTCTCAAATATATGCATGCCAACCAACTTAGCAATACCGAAGTTTTTGTACTCGAGTTCAATAAATCACTGAGTCTTGGATCATGCACATGTTCAAGGCGTCCCTCGAACATATGTATTCAACCAAACTTAGCGATAGTGAAGACAGACAAGCTACTTGCAAAAATCTCAAGGGTTCTCTTCTTACAAATTACGATGATACCTCCAACAGGGTCAATAAAATTCCAAGTCCAATCTCACTCAACTCAAGCATTGCACTAAGCATTGCACTACCGTTAAGCACGATCTATCCGATCAACTAACTAGCGTCCATGTCCTATCGTCCATTCCATTCATGTCAAACATAGCACACACTTACCGTTTCAAGTCTAATTCTATGTTATGCTGCCCCAGTTCTATGGCTTGCTCAAGCAATACTTTAAAGTCGGTTACACAAGTTCTTTCACTCGGCACAGGGTCGTCTGCCTAATGACTAGGCCAGCTCACAAGGTCATAGGTACAAGTTCAAGCATACAATTCTCGTACAAATTTGTCGTCCTGTGGTTGCCCCAATTTCTAAGGTTAAACCATTGTTCATTTGTACGAGATATTCTACCCAAGCTCGTTTTACTCAAATTTCTAAACATCGAGCACATATCATCCTACTCATATTAACACGTTCGTTTGTACATGGTCTTATTTTAGACTCTTGGCATGTATATCTTATTATAGACACTTGGCATGCATATCTTATTTTGTAAGTTGCTTTGTGCCTAGACTTATATTATAGATATATTTGTGACTCTTGTACTTTTTTTCTCTATTTTATATCGTGCTATTTCTTTCCCTAGTTTGATATTGTGATTGGGTATTGGTTTCATTATCATATATCACATTGTTCCTCCATTTGGAGTTGAGATAGCATGACAGGTACCCTTATATACATATTGAGTGAGATATTAGATAGTATTGTTGACCAAGACAATATTTTATGTTATTTTTTGATATAGGCTGGGCGTAGTTCACCACTCGTGTTCTTATTCCAGGTGCGGGTCGTGACACAAAGATTTGGGCCGATGGGCCTAAAAAGTAAGTTAATTAGTTTTAGTTTTCTTATGCATATACAAATATATATTCAATTTTTCTTTAATATAATTATCTATGTATAGATATCGTCCCTAGTTGGTACAGAGATCATTGGGGCATTTTTGAGGTACAACTATGGTAGCCCTTGGATCAACTACTCGGATGCCCCGAACAAGAGAAGGCATTCTGGTTTGTGCACTTCAAGGTAAAAGTAAATTTAGTTTTAATATTAATCATCTAATTTGGTCTTTTTTATATAACTTTCTACATTACTTGTTATAAAAATGTATTTTTATCCGCCACACCGGGCTGAGGTGATCGAGCAACACTTTCTTGCCGTTGTCGCCAAACTTATCCACGATTCGATCTACGACCAGAAGGATTGTGATCGTTTGGGACAACCAATCCAAGGTAGGATCATGCCTGAGCAGTGGACTGCGATGACGGATAGATTTAATGATCCTAGGTACAAAAAAAAAGTCAGAGAAGGAGAAGGCGGCCAGGAAGAAGGCATGAAAGTGGTATGGTGGGTCGATTCCGATGACGGTTAGATTTAATGATCCTAGGTACAAGAAAAAGTCGGAGAAGGCGAAGACGGCCAGGAAAAAGGCATGAAAGTGGTGTGATGGGTCGATTTCGATGACGGAACATTTCCATCGCATGGTATGTATTTTATTGTATACATAATATTTTAATGAAAGTAGGATAAAATATTTCATTTTAGTAACATATAATATATTTTTTAATATATCTAGAGGGGTGAGGAAGCTAACATGGTGACAGTCTTCCTCGCCACCCATAGGAAGAGCAGACAGCTCATCGATGAGAGGGCCACATAGAGCTATGTAAGTATTGCTTTATGTTTTGTTAATTTTAATATAACTTAGAAAATATACAAATATATATTCATGTAGTTAGTAATAAGTACCTTAGATATATATTAATAATTATGCATGAAGAGTGGATATTAAGTAGTACGCTTATCGAGAGATACCTATTTTTTAGGATGAGTATCTAAGGCTCCGTGAGCGGTCGACCCAGTCCACAGAGGGATATGTCGGTAGTTCCTCGCAGCCCCCCGCTCACCCAGCTTCGTCGGTTGACGATCCATCGATGACCGCCGCTAGTGGTCTACAGAGGGGTACGTACTACGATACAGGATCTTACGGTGCCTATGTTGCATCACCGTCCTCTAGGACCTCCTCTGCCAGTGTGTATACCACACAGCCCTCCAGGAGTACGATGCGAGTCCAGTAGAAGAGGGTTGACCATCAGATTGTGTCTGCGTGACGAGTTGCTGCAGAGGACGCTAACATGGTGACAGTCTTCCTCGCAACCTATAGGAAGGGCGAACAGCTCATCGATGAGAGGGCCACATAGAGATATGTAAGTATTACTTTATGTTTTATTAATTTTAATATAACTTAGAAAATATACAAATAAATATTCATGTAGTTAGTAATAAGTACCTTAGATATATATTAATAATTATGCATAACGAGTGGATAGTAAGTAGTACGCTTATCGAGAGATACATATTTTTTAGGATGAGTATCTTGGGCTCCGTGAGAGGTCGACCTAGCCCACACAGGGAGATACCGGTAGTTCCTCGTAGCCCCCCGCTCACCTAGCTCCGTCGGTTGATGAGCCATAGATGACCACCGTTGGTGGTTTGCAAAGTGATATGTACTACAGTACGAGATCCTATGTTGCGTCGCCGTCCTCTAAGACCCCCTCTGCCAGGGTGCATACCACACAGCCCTCCCAGGATTCGGTGCGAGCCCAGCAGGAGAGGGTTGACCTTCAGATTGCGTCTTTACGTGACGAGTTATTACAGAGGATTACGTCGCAGACCACACCGTAGACGGACGGTGCGACGATCGTAGCACGTTTTGATTCGCTTGAGTGTAACATCGCGGAGCTGAGGGATCTGGTCACGTCGACAGAGCGCAACGTGACGGTGCTACAGGGGTCGCATATAGCTATGTGAGATGCACTGGCGAGGCTGCAGACGTTACCGATTCAGATGAGCCAGTCAGTGGAGTAGAGTACTGTGAGGATGTTAACTGTCATGGATACTTACAATGCTCGGCTGACACCATTGGAGAGATACGTCCTCCTGATCCGCCGATATCGACATCTACATTGACTGTCACTACCAGAATAAGTCAATTTAGCGACGTACAAAAGTCGCTAAATGGCCAAAAAATGTCACTAAATAATTTTAGCGACGTAATTAGCGATATTTTGTTGAAGTGCAGCGACGCAACGTAGCTAAATTAGCGACATATATTTTTGTCGCTATATGTCACAAAATTAGCGATGTAGATAGTGACGTTAGTAGCGACAGAAATAATGACTTTTATAGCGACATATGTGCAACTCATTTAGCGATGTTGTGCGACTAATTTAGCGACGTTATTATGACCTGGCAATAATGCCATGTCTGCAATTTATGAAGGACAGCGACTTGTTTAGCGACGTGTGTAGTGACGTATTTAGCGACGAATATAGCGACATAATTATTGACGTAATTAGCGACGTGAGTAGACGTAGCTAAACGTCGCAAAATATCGCTAAAAATGTTGCTAAAGATACAGTAAAAAAATAAAAAAATGAATACTGAATTGTTTCCAAACTATTCTTCCTGCAGTTTATGAATTCACAATTTGTACTAATAGACTCGGAGCATCCCTCCATTGAATTTGCTAGGTTCGCCGACCCCCTTCGGTTGAACACTCAACACTAGTAAATTAACATATATTTAATATGAATACTATAATAAGATTTGAAGAAAACAAAATATTAAGATTATAAACTGAATCAGGAAAAAATATCGTCGTAAAGAATACAACAAATATCTACACAACCGAGTCTGAAAGCCTCGTCTTAAAGAATACAAGAAATAATGTCTGAATGCCTCAAAAATAAAAAATATCCATAAATGACCAAATATCATAAGTCTGAAACACAAACAATCAATAAACGGTCCTAACTAGGACCACCGGCGCGCATGAAGGATAAAAACAGATCATACTGCTCCCGTAAAATCGATACCGATATCGATGGAGAAGGCAGTGACGTTGGTAGAGTCTGTGTCATTGTAGGCACACCAGGAGGATGTATCCGCTCCAACTCTACTAGTCGCTGGTTGTATGAATCCATGGTAGATAACAGCCTCGTACTGCTTTGAACCATTGAATCATGCATCATCGTTAGCCTCTCGCCCATGTACAGCTGTGATGCATGCAGCTTCGTCATGCTACGCTCTGTCGATGCTCTAAGATCAGCTGTCAAATCTCAGAGCTCCCTGATGCTGCGCTCGAGCATATCAAATCATGCGATGAGCGTCGCTTCGTCCGCCTACCGCTAGGACAGGGGCTGCTCCTCTATCCTTCGCAGCAACTCGTCACGGAGAGACGCAATCTGACGGTCAACAGCCTCCTGGACTCGGGCTGACGACTGCGAGGGCTGTATGGAATACGCACTTGCCGGAAAGGCCCTAGATGACTGCGTCGCAACAAGGGCACCATAGGATCCCGTACCATAGTACGTACCCCTCTGGAGACCACCAGCGGCGGTCACCCACAGCTCGTCCACCGACGGAGCTGGAGAGGGCTGTGAAGAAGTACCAGCCTATCCCGCTGTAGGTGCACTAGCAGTCGCCCGCTCACGCAGCCTAAGATACTTGGCCTAGAAAAGTTTGGATCCTCGATAATGGCCTAAGTTATATTAAAATTAACACAAAGTAAAGTAATACTTACATAGGTCTGGGAGGCCCTCTCATCAATGAGATTTCTGTCCTTTCGATGGGTGGCCAGGAAGACGGTCACCATATTTGCATCGTCACCCCTCTGTACCTGTTTAAAATATATTATTTAGTACTATAATTAAACATTTTTTCTACTACCATTTTATCGTACTTGCATTAAAATAATATATCTGAAATAAAAAAATACCAAACTACGAAAATGTTCCGTCATCGGAATCGAGCCACCACACCACTTTGCTGCCTTCCGCCTAGCCGCCTTGGCCTTCTCAGACCTTTCATTGTACCTCGAATCGTCGAATCTAGCCCTCATCATAGTCCACTACTCAGGCGTGATCCAACCTTGGATCAAATTTTTAACGCGATCATGAGCCTTCTGGTCATCCAGAGCATCACAGATAAGCTTAGCGGCAATAACATAAAATATCTGCTTGATCAACTCGGCCCGGTACGGAGGATAGAAATACGTTTGCTACAATAAATAATTCAGTAAGTTATATAATATTCATAAATTAGAGGATTTATATAATATACTTTTACCTTGAAGTGCGCAAACTAGAACGCCTTCCTCTCCTCCAGAGCTTCAGAGTAGTTGATCCAAGGGCTACCATAGTTGTTCCTCAGAAAGAGGTCCAGGTGTCTCTGTACCGACGAGGGACGATATCTATACAAAGATAATTATTTTTATCGAAAAAGTCAATATATGATGAATAAAGAAATACACGATATATATGATGCTAAACCATCTAATTGACTTACTTTGTACCGTCGGCCCAAATCTCTATCCTCGTCTCCTTGGGAGGTGCACATGAAAGATTTAGCTGATGCTGGGACAACGTCGGCTCGACCTCCTCCATATGCTCATATGTCTCCATCGTTCCGTCAGCAGGAGGAACGTTGGACGAGGGAGTACTATCAGGCCTTAAACTACTTGTCCCAGGAGTGATGCCACGTAACATCATCACAGTCGGAGATGTGACTGATCGATATACTGGTGTACTAGGCGACGATGATCTAGAACCAACAGTAGGCAGTACCGGAGGAGTACTCCGTCTACCTCAGGATCTGCCAAACCCTTCGCATCGTCCTGTCATACCTGATAACAACATATGATGAATAAAGAAATACACAAATATATAGTACATTCTACAGTAAAATATTATGCATATCTCACAACATTCATAGAATTGTAAAGTAAATAACTAGTGGTGTCACAAGTCTAAATGGATAGTACATTCTACAATCAAAATATAATACATATTTTCGTCAAAATAGTACATTCTAAGTCAAAATATAGTACATTCTACAGGCAAAATATTTTATTTTTAATCATCTTCAGAAAATTTATCTTGTTCGCCTTCTTCGTCCTCCTCTTCCTCTTCCTCCTCATCTTCACTTTCTACTTCGTCTTCGTCTTCCTCTTCGAATAATTCTATATCTACTACATTATTACTCGTGTAATAAGTAACTTTCGTTGAGTCCACATCTATAATATTTGTTACAAAAGATAGCTCGTCCTTCTGATAAGCTATTTCGTCAATGTCAAAGGTATTTTTAGCTTTAGTCTTGCATACTGTCCACTAATCCGACCTCGCTGTCCCCCGTCTAGGATAAGTTATGAAGTACATGAGCTGAGTCTGACTTGATAGGATAAATGGTTCGTAGCCTTGATATCTACGCTTGTAGTTTATATCCACAAGGCTATGCTTGTCAATTTTCTAACCTTGATCTTGAATCGGATCGAACCATTCATAATTGAATAACACGATCTTAGCAGGTTCTGTGCCATAATTATATGTCAACTCCACAATCTTTCATAAGATGCCAAAGAAATTATTATCTGGATCGACGTCTTCGTAGTTCAAAGATTTGATACACAAACAACTATTTTTCATGGAATCAAGATCCAGAAAGCTGTCTCTGATTGGAGCATTTGTTGACTTGAACCTAAACCTATTCACACAAAAACTTGGCCAAATTTTGATGGCAGTAATTGGTCCCTTGGCTAGAGTTCTAATAGATTCAGTCTCGGGTGTTATTAGACGATCGACCTAAATACCAAAGTAGCGATAGTAAGTTATTTATTGTGCAAGTGCAGAAAAAAAGTAATTACCAAGCTCCTTACATATGCACTCAACCAAAAAGGAAAATGGCATCTTATTTCTTGTTCTACTTCTTCGTCTGTTATGTAGGGTCTAACCAACCTCAACTAATAATTATATTTGCTAAAAAACAACGAAGCAACCGCTGATTAGTACCATAATAGTAGCTTATAGTATTACATTGAGATGATATAAACGTGGACGTATTAATTACTTACCCCTCTAACTTCTCTACTTCACCCTCATCGTAATTGAGTAATATATACAACTGAGCAGCCCTTAGCTCCTCGTCATTCAAATATCTCTTCTTCATTTTCCTCGAAGGCTCTCCGGACGCATTGAATACTTTGAGTATTGCATCATTAGATTCCTGATATCCGTCGTCGTTCCTCGGAGATCTTGTTCTATTAGTAGCAATATGAGATTTGAAATACGTCGAGCAAAAGTTTGTAATCTCCTCGAGAATATAAGCTTCACAAGTAGAGCCCTCAACCCGTGCCTTATTTTTCGCCTTTCTCTTTAGGTGATTCAGATGCCACTCGAAGGGGTACATCCACTGATAACCGACAGGACCACCAACACGTGCCTCATAGGAAAGATGAATTGGCAAATGCTCCATAGAGTCGAAGAATCCAGGAGAAAACACCTTCTCGAGCTTACATAGTGTTACCATAATGTCCTTTCTTGCTTTTCTAGACGATCGACAAGCAACTTAGTTAAACAAAGATCTCTGAAGAATATGCTGAGCTCTGTCAATGGATCCCAAATGACCTGCGATAAAAAATTCTGAAATACAAACGGAATTAACCTCTCCATGAATACGTGAAAATTGTGGCTCTTCATACCCGTCAGTTTGTTCTTCTTGAGGTCGACGCATCTTCTCAAGTTTGACACGTACCCGTCTAGAAATTTTAGACCCTGAATCCACCTACAAAGTCTCCCTTTATCCTCCTTCTCCAGTAAAAAAATTGACTTAGGCTGCTTTAACTTTCCATTCTCCCCCCTCTATCAAATGCAACGCAGGACGTCTACGTATTTCTTCTAAGTCCAACCTGGCCTTCGGATTATCTTTTGTCTTCCCCTTTACCTCCATTATAGTATTAATTATGTTATCAAACACATTCTTCTCGATATGCATGACATCAAGGTTATGTCTGATCAGATTGGTGCTCCAATATGGCATATCCCAGAATATACTCATCTTCGTCCAGTTATGGATGCGACCAAATCCGTCACACTTGTACCCCTTAGCAGGCTCTTAAATAGCACTTGGTAAATCTTTTACCTCTTCCCATATCGTGTATCCGGGCTACCTTGGCGGTGGATTGGCCTTCTCCACAACACCCGCACGAAAAGTATTCATGTTCCTCCGGTACGGATGATCCTTCGACAGAAATTATCGACGATAATCGAAGAAGCACGGTTTGCCTCCATGTTTCAAACAGAAAGCCTTAGTACGGTCCATAAAATACGAACATGAGAGACGACCATGAGTGCTCCATCCCGATAATATTCCATATGCCGGAAAGTCGTTGATGGTCCACATAAGTGCTGCCCTCATCTGAAAATTATGCTTTCTGGAAACATCGTACGTGTTGGCACCTACTTCCCACAGCTAATTCAAATCATCTATCAAAGGCTGTAAATATACATCGATGTTCCTCTTCGAATTGTTTGATGTCACTACCACATCCTAAAATAGGGGTAATTTTTTTATCTTTTTATTATTTATAAGTATTGTGTGTATTTATTTTAAATAATTGCATGATATGTGTATATATATAGTGTTCTTTAGTGCATGAGTTAGTAGACTAGACCTAGAAGCCCACTAGATGAACTCATGACCGAATTATAGGAGTATGGATTTTTATTAATAATTTCGAGAAAAATATTGGAGATTATATTTATTATTGTGATTTTAATTAATTGATTGTGCCTTACGTTGCTTTAATATTTGGAGCGCTACACTAGCCTTTTTTTTCCAACAAATTTTACACCCTTGTCCTAGACATGCCACCCTTTCAGTCTGATCCTTGTGTAACTCATAAATATGCTTTTTTGTGCTTTATTTTAGTCGCACAATATTCATCGCGGACGTTTATTTTTAATTCCAAATAAATTCAACTTTGTATCTTGTGCGTTCCATTCGAAATTGGAGACACAATATTGACCCATTTTGTGCAACCCAAATTATGATAATATTCTATTCTGAATCTTCTACGTCCATGACACTTGTGTTCCACCTAATTTTAAAACCATGTACTTCCAATTAATTTTAGAACACCATTTATATTAATTTTAATTAAATTGGTGTAAGAATCCAACTTAACCCAAAACTAGACCCAACACCCAACCAAACCCCCACTCAAACCCTCAAGACTCATACTAAATACCAAACACCCTTTCTAGCCACTACATCACACCAAACATGATATTTTCCCTCATTTAATCAAAAAACCCACTTTCTGTAAAATTTTCTAATTGTTGGGGACTTTATTGCAAAAGTGCAATGATGTGTCACCATCCTATTGGTCAAGCACATGAAGAAATCACCCCCTCCTCCCTTTGACCGTTCAACTCTCTTTTCCTCTCCCCCTTTTTGTTTGTACCCTCTCCCTTCATGTTTAATCTTGACCCCTCATTCAAATGTAACCCCATCCTTACTACACCCACCATCATATATATATTTCCTCATCCTCAACCCTTTTTCCAATGCCAACCTCATCCCAAGGTGTACTTGGCCGGCCCTAATCCCTAGGTAGTCATATACTCCTCCTACATGCAAAACTCCTCCATTATTTCCATCACCACCTACATCAAATAATACATTAAACCCAACCCTATTCATCATCACCCTCTCCTTCCTCCGGTGAACCCGACCCCGCCGGAACCCGGCCTTCTCCGCCGGCCTCTTCCGCCGAGCACGACCCCTCTTCCCTGTTCTCCTCCTCCCACCTCCTGTCGACCTCTCCTGAAAGTCCCTCACAGCCACCACCATCTCTACCACTCCTCCCCGAGCGTCGAGCAGCCGTTCTCCTTTCCGACCTTCTTTTCCCATCACACGACCGCCTGGATCTCCCCCACGACTACGCCTCAACACCACCACGACCACTGTCATCCGGAATCCTTGAGCACCGCGGTTTACCCCGACCTCTCCCTCTCTTTTTCGACTTTCTTCCCTCCTCCGCCGGGCGACGAACAGCCCAGCGACTGAACCCGACTGTGCAGCACCGTCTTCACCCCTCAACTCATCTCTGCAGCTAAGTCCAGCCTCACCGGACCCCGACAGTAGCGGCTACGCCCCCGACCACCACTCTACAACTAAACCGATGGCCCCGCTACTCGACAGCCCGCTGAACCTCTCCTCCTCCTCGACTCGCCCGGCTTTCCTGAGTCCTGCCACTACCACCTCCTCATCATCATCATCATCATCATCATCATCATCATCATCATCCTCTTCATCACCATCATCATCATCATCATCATCACCACCATCATCATCATCATCCTCATCATTACTATCATCATCGTCGTCATCGTCGACCCCGTACGTGCCCGCCAAGGTTCGTACCTGTCCCCTCTTCCTTCATGATTTTATGTGCTTGTGTGAATGCTTTTAGGGATTAGTATTGCTTCATGACAGGTTTAGTTGGTTGGTTTCAGACCCATGTCGGTGAACCTAATAGCTAGTGTGCGTATGTGTGTAATAAGTAAATTGGTATATATATATATATATATATATATATATATATATATATATATATATATATATTCTATGGTATTAAATGCTAAGTAATAGTTATGACTATGTATATATATATACTGTATGACCCTAGTTTAACTATGGATATCCCGTAATTAGTTGACCATGTGACCTTGAGTGATTGTGAGTGTCTGCCTTAAGTACACTAACGTACTGGCGAGACATATATTAGTAATTGACTGTCTGATTATGCACAAAAATCAAGGACATAACAACCATGTAGTTAGACGCACATTTGACCCTTCTAGTTGACCAGTGTCATACCTAGCGTAGCCCCTGAGTTCAGAGTATTTATGATTGTGTGTATGTTAGTGTATCGACTGATGCTGTACTATTATTTTATGATGTCTATAGGACTGTTGAATTAATCAGACAAGACTTCGAAAATAGGACATTGATTCATACCAGCTAAGGACCGCAGACGAGTATATTCTCTAACAGATTTTATTAGGTTGATTATCTCTATAATTCTAGTTGTATAGCGTACATGATTCTGACACTATGTATACACAAGTTGGCATCATCGAGACCTGTCACGAGGAGTCGTGATTGGGATCCATCGTGCTAGCTGGAGAAACAGAAAAATATTAGTAGATTATGTGATCGTACCCAACTCTACATGAATCATAACTCACCCATACCTCACGTCGGTGCAGCCTGACCATTATATGCCTCATTGCCTGTTATGTATGATTAGCCTGACTATTGCTTGCATCATAGCTATCTGGATGGTTAGCCTGACCTTACATGAATCATAGCTAGTCATACATAGTAAGCCTGATCAGTCCCAAGCCAATCACATGATATGCTGATATTTTACACACTTAGCTAGATAGTCTATACATGTATCTCTAGTCTTGATCTAGCATTTCTCTATGTTCTAGTTACTGTTCTAGCATTCACTATATTTCATTTCATTGTTCTAGCATACACATGTATTTCTGTTCATTGCTAGTTGCACCATTGATGACATATGCTCCAGTATTTCTATTTCCAGTATTATTTATTGCCAGTATATATATCCATCTTGTATTTCTTTACATTGTATTATAGTTTTTGTTAATATACATGGAATTGCTATTAGTGCTTGTACTTTGCTCCAATCCTAACTGGATATTTTTTCCAAACTGTGACATAAAGGACTTATTTCTGGTATACTTAAAGATTTGGATGTTATTGATTGCAGGTTAAACTATTATTGTTGTTTAGACTTGTCTTGTATTCCGTTTATTTTCTTCGATATCTCATCGTGCTTTAGTTATGTGATTGAGTATTTTCAGATTATATTATGATATCTGTGTCTCCTTATGGAGTTGGATATTCGTGTGAGAGTGATTAGATAGTATTGTGACCTAGACAGCGTTCTACCGCCGATGTTGCGGCATAGGCTGGACGTACGCACGTACTCGTGCCCTACAGCGGGTGCGGGTCATAACACATTTTTAGTGGTGGCTCATGCAGGTCAGACTTTGCAAGTAGTGCGATATCGTGGTAGTGCGATGTCTTAGTTGTACTACTACGTGCCTGCGATAGGATATAGTACATATGATACTAGGATGAGAGAGGATACTCAATCATAAATTCCTTGAGAGATTCCTGGGATGACCCTTGAGAATCTTATTGTAATTTCCAATTTAAATCTTTTTCCCCTTGTTCCGTTTGCTCTCACTTGTTGTTATTAAATTTGATTCTTGTTAATCAGTTGTTAAATTTAATTCTTGGTGTCGTTGTTGAGTTGATTTTATATCGAGATGAATTTTACGGACAAAATTTATGGTATCATCTGATGACATATGTTTATGAGGACAGTAAGAAAGGTGAAACGTCTACTTTGGTTATGGAGCCTAGAGTTTATCGCAGGCACATTAGCTGTCGTAACGGAAACTAGGAACCTAACCTTGGATGTACATATCTTAGTTATGAAATTTAGAGTTTTTCGCAGCCATACTAGTTGGCATAACGAGGATTCTAGATGACGTGATTATATAGTTGCATACCTTAGTTATGGAACCTATCGTTTATCGCAGCTATGCTTACTGATGTGGCGAGGATTCTGAGTATCATGATTTCGGACAGACGTATATGATTATCAGATTGTATCTTAAATTTGTTCTAAATGTATCACCTCAATACTTATCTACTTCTGTTATTATAGGACCTTGTTCCATCATTTTCTTGCTAGCAGTAGAGTTACCTTCAGTCCTTAGTCCAGTTCTTTTTTGAGCTTTATTTCTTTAAGGATCCTTGTTAGTGTGATAATTGGTGACTTACAATTAGGTCTGTGTCTTGTATCAGTATTGACTGAGTGTGACTTGTGAGTCTGTAAGTGTATCTTGGTTGGATATGTGAGCAGTAGGCATCAATCTAGAGTTAACCCGTAGCGTAGTACCTTGTAGCAATGGTTCTTTGATAATGTGTCATTATAATTAGTATTGGTATTATAGGTAGAAAGAGTAAAGAGCATCAGTGATGGTTCTAGGAGTTAGTATCAGAGTCAGCATGCCAGTCCTAGATAGTCATGAATTCGTGTAGTTGGGTGATCCATGTAAATAATTAAGTATCAAGGAATTTTATTGAAAATTAATGGAGCATAATATTTAATTTGGTGGTTGATACTTGGGTGTGTCAAGAGTAAAGAAATGTATATGCATAAAGGGTATTAATGAGATGCCATGGGTAGAGAAATATCAAGATTGTTCATGGAAGGTATGAAGTGTATCACTGATTAGTGTACTAGTCTGTAAAAGGTTAAAGGGAGATACGTATACATCAATCGAGATATGGAACCATATGCCTGCCTTTGAGAGTGAAGTAAAACATGTTTATTATAAAAGTGCAAGTGATCGTGAGTTCTAATAAGTGTGATGAGGTAATCTAATGATGAAGCTAATGTTAGTATACCAAAGTGCTAGTATTTTTATATCAAGGATTAGTTGAGAAATGTGCTAGTAACAGTAATTACCTTGTGTGATAATATTAGATTGATGTATCAGTTAATATGGACAGAAAATTATTGGGAGTAATAGTGCAAGTAATCCGGACAGTATAAATTTTAGTACACAGTTGAGGTTGTAGACAATTGGTGTATCTGTGTGTATCTTGTGTGTTAGAGACTGTGAGCATATATATGTATACTTAGATAGATGTGGATTTAAATTTATAATTTGAAGATTGGAAATAAATTTTAATTTTTAAGAATTTTGAGGAGTTGAGATTTTATGTTATTAAAATTTTTGAGGATTCAAATTCAATTCAATAAACATAGTCAAAGTTATAAAGATTTTTGGAAGTGATTAAAATTTTATTTCAATATTTGAATATTTGACTTTTGAGGAAAGTATATACATTTTATTGTTCGAGAAGTTAAATTTTGAGGATTTTATTTTGAATATAAATTTTATGGTAGGTAAGAAATGTATATCAGTATATGAGTAGATGATGTGCATGTGTAAGGATCTGTTGGCTTGAGCATGCTTGAGATGGCACTACAAACTGACTTGGGTGTCCATCTAGAGTTGTATTAGAGGGAGTAGTACTTAGTGTGGTGTGTTGTACTTGGTGTGAACTTGATTGATAAGAACACCTAGTATAAACAATTATAGTAGGTAAGAGAGCTAGCAGTGGGTGTGCTTGTAGTAGAAACAGTGGTACTAAAAGGAAAGGGGTATCAAACTTGGATGCATCATTTGACCTATGGTTGTGTTAGAGGTTCTTGGTATCAGATTTTGGTATCAATAAGCATGTATGTACAATGTGGATGTATCAATGGATATCTTGTGGACTAGTGATTAGTTGATATGGGTATTAGTGTACAAGGATACGAATTAGTAAGTGAATGTGCCAGAGTTAAGTATATGTTAGAGGTTGAAGATGTCCAGGTTGTGTTAGCAGGTTCTGTTCTATTCTTTTTCTTTTGTTCATTTTTTTGTCTGTTAGATTGATTGATTTTTTCTTAGTATTGTAGCTTCTATCAGTGATTTTCTTGCTAGAATATAGTTAGTAGTACACCCTGACAAAATAGACCATAACCATGCATGTTTTATCTAGATTGCATGTTTCATCTAGATTGCATGTTGTATGACTGTAGGTAGGATTTTCTTAGACTTTGATTGTTGGGGGGTTGACCGTAGTAAAGATTAATGAAGAGGTTATGATTGGACAGTAGAGAGACAAGGTGCCTTAAATTTTGAGGATAAACATTAATTTAAATAAAGAGTTGAGAACTTAATATGGCAGAATTGGCGATTTTGTTAAATTATTAATTTTTATGAAGATTATGATATAATTGGATTTATCATTAAATTTTGAGAAATTTAAAAAGATTATCATTATATTTATTTGATTGCAAGATATGAAATTAAAAATTTATATTTTGAATGTTGTATTTAAAGATTTCATAAGTATTACATTGTTTGAGTATTGCGTGGAAAAAGAAATCGAGGAATAAGATCACTAATGGATTAGTGTTTGAATTCAAATTTTCGGGATGATGATTTAAATTTTATAAATATGCATCGATTGGATTTAAATTAGAGGAGTAAGACGATTAATGGATTAGAGTTTGAATTCAATTTTTTGAATGAGATCTAAATTTTATATATATCTTTGATTGGATTTAAAATTTGAGGATTGGATATTAAATTCTTGTATTTAGTTACTAACTTAAAATTTTGGAGGAGATTGTGATAAGAATAAAATTTGATTTTTTAAATTTGAAGATTTTCAGCAAACATGATATTTATAGAATTTTAAAGATTTGTGAAATAACAATATGGATTTACTTTATGATTTTATGGTTTGACGAATTTAAATTTTGATGGTAATAAAAAAATAAATAAATAAAACTATTGAGAATCTTAAATTTTGAGGACGAAATTTTTCTAAGGAGGGTAGACTTGTCACTACCACATCCTAAAATAGGGATATTTTTTTTGTCTTTTTATTATTTATAAGTATTGTGTGTATTTATTTTAAATAATTATATGATATCTGTATATATATATATATATATATATATATATATATATATATATATATGTATGTATAGTGTTCTTTAGTGCATGAGTTAGTAGACTAGACCTAGAAGCCCACTAGATAAACCCATGACCGAATTATAGGAGTATGAATTTTTATTAATAATTTCGGGATTAAATATTGGATATTATATTTATTATTGTGATTTTAATTAATTGATTGTGCCTTACGGTTGCTTCGATATTTGGAGCGCTACACTAGCCTTTGCCTTTCAATAAATTTCACACCCTTGTCCTAGACATGCCAGCCTTTCATTCTGACCCTTGTATAACTCATAAATATGCTTTCTTGTGCTTCATTTTAGTCGCACAATATTCGTCACGGACGTTTATTTTTATTTCCAAATAAATTTAACTTTGTATCTTGTGCGTTCCAATCGAAATTGGATACACAATCTGGACCCATTTTGTGTAACCCAAATTATGATAATATTCTATTATGAGTCTTCTACGTCCATGATACTTGTGACCCACCTAATTTTAACCCCACGTACTTTCAATTAATTTTAGAACACCATTTATATTAATTTTAATTAAATTGGTGTAAGGACCCAACTTAACCCAAAACTAGACCCAACACCCAACCAAACCCCCACTCACACCCTCAAGACCCATACTAAATACCAAACACCCTTTTAAGCCACTACATCACACCAAACATGGTGCTTTTCCATATTTAATCCAAAAACTCACTTTCTGTGCAATTTTCTAATTGTTGGGGACTTTATTGCAAAAGTGCAATGATGTGTCACCATCCTATTGGTCAAGCACATGGAGAAATCACCCCCTCCTCCCTTTGACCGTTCAACTCTCTCTCCCTCTCTCCCCTTTTGTTTGTACCCTTTCCCTTCATGTTTAATCTTGACCCCTCATTCAAATGTAACCCCATCCTCACCACACACACCATCATATATATATTTCCTTATCCTCAACCCTTTTTCCAATGCCAACCCCATCCCAAGGTGTACTTGGCCGGCCCTAATCCCTAGGTAGTCATATACTCCTCCTACATGCAAAACCCCTCCATTATTTCCATCACCACCTACATCAAACAACACATTAAACCCAACCCTATTCATCATCACCCTCACCCTCTCCTTCCTCCGGTGAACCCGGCCCCGCCAGAACCCGGCCTTCCCTACCGGCCTCTTCCGCCGAGCACGACCCCTTTTCCCTGTTCTCCTTCTCCCACCTCCTGTCGGCCTTGCCTGAAAGTCCCACACAGCCACCACCATCTCCACCACTCCTCGCCGAGCGTCGAGCAGTCGTTCTCCTTCCCGACCTCCTCTTTCCATCACACGACCGCCTGGATCTCCCCTACGACCCTGCCTCAACACCACCACGACCACTATCATCCGGAAGCCCTAAGCATCGCGGTTCACCCCGACCTCTCCCTCTCTTCTTTGACTTTCTTCCCTCCTCCGCCGGGCGACGAACAACCCAGCGACGGAACCCGACTGTACAGCACCTGTTTGTGGTATTAAACGAAAGAATGAAAGTATATTTCAATGACAGGGTTTATACGAGACCCGTGCCCTTTGGTTTACAAACAAACTTGTACAATTCTATCCTATACGAGGATGCGGGAGTACAATTTATTTAATCTGGGTATAAATTGCTATAGGTGTCTGATCTGCAGTCGATCACTTTAGCCCTTGGACTACACGATGTTGAAAAAGTGCCGTGGGAGACGGGTAGCGGCTTCGAAGGCTGCGAAGGAGGATGGATGCACGGTGCCAGAGCCGTTGACCCCTACTCTTTGCCTGAGCTCCGGACTCTTTTCTCCTTCTCCTTCTCTCTCTCTCTCTCTCTTTCTCTTTTTTTTATCAATTCTCTGACCTGGTTCGATCTTCCAAATTGTCGACCTTGTTCCCCATTGATAGGGATCTCTATTTATAGAGTTTTGGTGACAGTGACCACTCCGTCGGTGTAACAACCAAGGAGTGGACAGTACAACACCCTTTTATACAACGGT
The DNA here is from genome assembly GCA_036927795.1 of Iris macrosiphon. Classification (NCBI taxonomy): domain Eukaryota; kingdom Viridiplantae; phylum Streptophyta; class Magnoliopsida; order Asparagales; family Iridaceae; genus Iris; species Iris macrosiphon. Next base: position 70,278,029 of record JAYESA010000012.1, read on the forward strand.
TAAAATAACCAATGCCTGCGCATAAATGACATTTTGAGTGAGCCTGTGACACGTGTCCAACTAAGGGGACAAAACGCGTATATCTGCTGCGAGGATCACGGCGTAGAAGCCACGTAGGTAGGTATCCCTTGTGTAGAAGAGGTTGGCGTAGAAGCCAAATGACTGTCACTCCTGGCGTAGAAGCCAAAATAGGCATAGAAGTCTAACAGGCGTAGAAGCCGAATGGGCATAAAAGCCGAACAGGCATAGAAGCCGAATGGTCGTAGAGACTGAGTGGGCGTTTGAAGCCGAATGAGCACAGATCCTGAATGGGCGTAGAAGTCGCTGCGTACCGTGCCAGAGTGTTGATGTGGACGTCTTCGCCGGAATTACGGCTTTCGAAGGTGTAATCAAATCTCTTACAGAGACTTGCCACCATCATGTGCATTAAATACGGAGACGTGTTTTGAAGGTCTGCAGCCCTTCTGTGCATCCGTCGTAGAGACGTGTCTTGAGGGAAACTGTCACCGCTCTGTGCAATTTGACGTAGAGACGTGCCTCGGGCCCTATACGAAGTATAGCTTTTGACGTGGCAGGCGGTTTGTCTACTGCGGAGCGTAAAACAGCTCATGCTTGCCTGTGTAAAATAAGGCAGCGTATTCCCTTGTACGCGAAAGAGCAGTTTACGCTGGGGGGACTTTGGTAACCGACAGTTTGGTGATATTTTAACCAAATCCTCTGCATTAAATGCCGAGATCCGCCATCATACTGTGGGCGCGTCCCGAGGGATCTGCCATCGTTTCCAGCCGTCGTCTGGGTAGCCGTGCAGCACTTTTTGTCAGGTGTCAGAGGCCAGGTTCACTGCGTGACTTGACAGGTTTATTTCGGGGAAAACGAAGCGTTCCTCGTACGCATTAACGCTGCTTTGAGAGCGGCTGAGTTTTACGCCATGGAGGCGATGAAGAACTCTGTCTTACGCTGGAGCGGCCTAGACGTACTGCACTTACGCGGATGGTCCTTTGAGCTTACACTTCATGCTGTGATTTAGCAAAAAAAGCTCTGTTGCACGCTTGATGGCTCTGAAGGCCTCTGTTTTCGCCGCTCTGCATCAAGAGGCTGCGTAGATCCTTCCAGCGTATTTTTTATGCTTCTACAAGACCCCCTTCAAAGCTTTTAAATTCCTCGGAATTTGAAACGCTTTGAATGAAGCATGAACGGCCCCTCGTAACTCAAAACGTTTCTGAATGGAGCGCTGAAACGGTCGATGCGGACTTTATGGCAGATTTATTGAGGACCGCTGTGATCTCTTTTGCCTTTAAAAAGGCTGTGGGGGTGAACCTGTTCTCACCACATTCCCATCACCATACAGAGATGATCGCCGGAGTTCGTCGGGTCGACCTGAGGAAGAAGGAGATCATGTTCTTCCAGCATGTAGGGAGCCGAAAAAGACGGCATCTTCGAGCAAATGTCCACTGCAACGATGGATCATGGAAGGATCATGGAAGGATATCTTAGCCTCCCTTGCTCGGGATAATCAGCAACTTTATGTGGTGGTTTCTTCAGAAAGGATGAAGAAACGTATTTTACCACGCTGTTTGCAAGCGGCGCCCTCTCCAGTTACTTTTGGTGGCGAGAGGCAGACAGACCGGCTAGAGTGGCGGTGGTCTGTAGGAAAGCAGAATTACCCTGCTTTTATTCTCTTGGAGGATGGGTCATCTGCCCAGTTTTGTATCCTCCTGCCACTGATCATCTTCTTGGAAGAAGAGGAAGACCATCACCAGCGCGAGACCCTGTCAGAGCGGCTTCTCGGTGTGATCTTCGGACGATGATGGGAAAACCCCTCCTGTCAACGGAGTTTCCCTCATATGTAATCATGAAAATGAAAAGAAAACCCTTGTAGATTGGATTTCCCTCATATGTAATCATGACTTTGATCTTTTAACAAAATCGTCTTGCTTCTTCATATGATCATCTTGCCATACGTTGCTGTGAAGTCTGAATATGTGTAGCTTCAACACGTCTGAATCTTTATGCCGACTCTGTAGAAAGAGTGCTAGGTCCTGTCCTTTACGCATAGCGAATAGTCCATAGAACGCTGTAGAGCATTTTAAACATTTTTAGAACTGTCCTGTTGCTAGGACTGAGGGACCGCGTAGAGCTCTGAGCTTCTGATAAACATAATTTTTTGTTCAGACTTCGTCTTCAAGAATGACTTCCCGAGAAATCCCTTGGAACAGGGTCGAGAAATGGCTGTCTAACTGAGTTGCCATCTTTTGATAGACGAGATATTCAGACTGGAGTCTGGATGAACCTCCAATTTTGGACCCGAGAAGAGTAATTTCTCAATGTTTGAACTCTGTATGCTTCGGGTACTTGGGATGCTTTGGGTCAAGAACGAGTATCTTCTGTGCGAACTCTTTGTAATTGACCGCTTTGGGGACTGTTTCGAATATGCGGAAATTCGTGGAGCATAAAATCATCAGTCTGTAACCTCTGGGCGTAAAACACCATCGAGTCGAAATCGTAGACTTGTGGTTCCTGAGCGTGAAGTCGTAGGTTTGTTGCCTCTCGAGCATAAAAGCTACCGAGCACAAAGGCATCCGGGCATAAAACCATAGACTTATAGCTGTCGAACGTAAAGCTGTAGATTCATAGCCGTCGAGCGTAGAAAGCTCCTTTAGCGTAGAACTGTTTGATTTGTAGCTCCTGAAAAGAAAGTTTCTTCGAGCGTGAAGTTTGCGGATCTGTTGCCTCTGAGTGTAAACTGAGCGCCACCGAGCGTGAGATCGACGATTTGTTATCTGCTGAGCGTAAAGTCGTAGGTTTGTGGCCTCTCGAGCATAAAAGCTACCGAACACAAAGGCATCCGAGCGTAAAACCATAGACTTGTAGCTTACGAGCGTAAAACCGTAGATCCGTTGCTGTCGAGCGTAGAAAGCTCTTTTAGCGTAGAACCCGCTGAACCGTTTTGCACGAAAAACCTTTCGAATTAGCTGACTGTCCGTCTTCCAAGGGTAGTGGGCTGATGTAGCATCCAATCATAACCAATCTGCGAGATTTGGTTAGGGTCTCGAGGAGTTCGTCCGAGGATTCGAGGAGTCGACCCGGCCTATATATACCCTAAGTTTTTGAGAAAAAACTTTTTATATGTCTTCTGCGAAAGAGAGCTTTCGACTGTTCGAGTTTTTCTTCGTTCCTTCTCCGAGCACTTCGAGTCTTTCAGAAATGGCGCCGAAACAAACCCCCTCCGCTAAGAGAAAGAGCATAGGTTCTTTCTCTCATTCTTCTGCCCCAGCGAGGGAGTCTCTGGTCGGCAAGGTGAGCTTTCCTCCGAGCAAAGTATCCCGCCGACGAGTAGCGCACCCGGTCTTAGAGGTAGAGCCTTCGGGGTGACAAAAAACGACGAAAAATCCTTCGCACACGTTGAACGTGACCGCGCTAGGTCGTCTTCTGTGCTGATAGCCTCTTTGGAGGAAGATGATGCACGGAGGCATTTTCATCTTTTACGCCCACAATTCTAATGTGCCAGCGTAAAGACTCCATATTTTCGTAACCCTGAGCGTAAAAGCTCTGGCTACCAAAAGTTGACGTATATTATAAAATTTGAGTTTTACGCTTGTGGAGGGGACTTCCGGCGTAAAATAACCAAATGGTTACGATCCTGCGTAGAGCACAGACTGTCGTTTCCTTGGTCTGTACGTTTGTGCAAGATTTGTAATGACATATTTCCCTTGCACTTTTGCAGTTGATCTGGGCGAGTCTCCACTGGCCGAGGTGATGGGCTCCGCTGCTGGGATGCTGCACTCGAACTACCTGGAGGATCTGTCCCATGTGGCATTTCACATCTCCGGACCCCAGTATCCTGAGGGAAGGGGGTTTCTGATATCGGTTCAGGGCGAGCGGACGCTGCTGAGCATGATTAATGGCGAGCCTCTGACCTACGTAGACGGGGAGCAGTACATAAAGCCGGCTTTTCTCTTTGGGGACATGATTGACAAACAGTCCCAAACGAGGCCCAAGAAGGAGCCCTGGGTTTTCTCTGCCGGGAATTTGGTTTTGTATTTGCCAACGATGCCGAGGGATTATCCCATCTCGGCCTTCTTCCATGCGACGCATCCCAGGAAGATGTCGTGGATGCTGACTCCTGATCTTCACGGTAAGCCGGGGAAGATCTTTCATCTCAAAGGAGCTGACCGGGGGTCGTTTGTCAGTCGCCCTTCCGGCTTTGTGACGTTATTCCGGGGACTGTGCCCGGGTAGTATCCCGAGTGAAGACAGCTCGGTGATCCAGCCGGTCCAATTGCCGACCTTCTGCAACGACTTCATAGGATGAGGCAGGGTATATCCCAAGGAGAATCCTCGATGTAATGGGTGGATCGGCCCAACAAACTCTCGATGGATATGCCTAGTGGGCTGGGCCTTGAAGCACTTCCGGAGAGAGCTGGAGGTCATTGGGCTATATGCCGCTGTGAGTGCGACGAGCGTCGGGTTGCCTCCGAACCCTAACTTGTTCCTGGCGCTGATAGAGCGGTACATTCCGCTCACTGGGACCTTTGCCACTCCACTGGGGGAGTTGGGATTGGCGCTCCATGAGATGGCAGTTGTCTCGAGACTGCCGATGGGGGATACCCCCTATGAAGAGTATGTTCCCACTAATCGGGAGTTAGGGGATTTGGACCCTCGGGTGACGGAAGTATATCAGGAGCTGATGTGTCAATACTTCGCGTGCACCACTTTTTATAATGAGCCTTCTGATTTGGCTTATACCACCAAGTGGATGTCCTACCTCTTCTTTCACCGAGCTAGGGCTGCCAAGTCGGAGAAAGCCTCGGGGGGCAAAAATGAGCCTGTGAATTGTTTGGGCGTGCTTAGCGCCCAGGTCGTCGAGGGTCTTATGGAGGAGGCTGCAGCTTCGGATCAGATTCTCGTCGAGGGGGTAGAAAAGTACCCCGAAGGCACTAAGGCCTGTAGTTACTTGAGGCGCTGTCGCCGGCCTCTGTCTAAGGAAGCCCAGTTGGCTGGTTTCCTCTCCATATGGCTGCGTCGAGTAGTAGTGCCCGGCACAGCGTCCGCGGACCGTATTCACCGAAATATCTTGTGGCCGGCAGTGCGCCTGGTGTTCGGGGCAAGACTGGGCTTGCTTCCCGCCATGGTGTGCCATATACAGGCTGGCTTGAGAGCCATAACTGATGGGTTGCTCGTCGACGAAGCTCGGCTTGAGAGTTTTCCCAGGGTGGAGTTACCATACCTATACTTGATGGGATGGTTAATTCTCCATAATCCCCGGGTGATGTCTCCAGGCTCCGGTGGCAGCTCGGGGGGTATATTCTTGCTGAATTACAAGGATTCCTCCTGGAATGTGAACACAGTCTTAGACTGTCGGCTGGTGTTAAACCTCAGCCACGGCTGGAAGATCCTCTACATTGTCCCCTCCGTTCATCGCAATCAATCAGGGGTGCGGCTTGAGGATTCAGGTGGAGAGAAGACCGACCTTTCTCCGGAAGCTTTTAACTAGTTGGTCTGTATTAGACCCTCCCATCTGCTGTATAGGAGCGAAGACCATTGTTTCTTCGAGCCCTACTTGCCTAGTCGGTTTGTCCGGCAGTTTGGGTACGATCAGTTGCACGTGGGCAATACCGTCACCAGCTTTAGGTCCAGGGGCAGACTCATTGATGGAGCCAGAGGGTGGCGGTATTTCCTCATGGGTTGTACGGGGGCAATCTTTATCGTGCCGGTCGTTACAACCTCCACGGAGCTCCGCATTCTCCATTCTTACGCCCAGTTCTATGTGGCGATTAACACCTTCCATCGTGATTTTGACATGCGTGGAAGCTTCAGGGTGCCTTCTCCCAAGCCTGGGGGTAGAGTTGATGTCCCCTCGGTTTCTTCGGACGAGGGCGAGGAGTCTGGTACTCCGGATGAGCCTCTGGTGTCGGTGCCGAGGTACGAAGTGCCTCTGCCTGCGGGGGCTTTGGTAGTCTCTTCTGGGAAGCGACGGGCTTCTGCTCCGAAGGAAGTTTCTCTTCGCAAGAGGAGGAAGGAGGCGGTTGCTCGTCCTCTCCGCATTCTTGGTGTTGAGGCTCCCGGGAATGAGCCTGCCTTTCCCCATATCAGGGATGATTCTTTGGCTGAAGGTTCCTCGCCTTTTAGAGAGGGACCTTCTACAGTTCCGGCCGGCGGCGCCGGAGAATTCTCGCTAGAGGTCGCTGTCGTGGCTGCTGCTCCAGGTAGCGGAGCGAGGTTGCCTGTGTGGCGAGGCAGATGGGAGAGTCTTTCCCGAGGTCAGCAGCGAGAAAAACTCCCGTCGTGTCAGCGAGCACGTCTGGCGAGATTCCAGCTGATGAACCTCGACCGCGTCTCGGTGGAGGCTTGACGGAACTCTTGGTGATGTCGGTCGGCCCACCTCCTTCTCCAGGTATGACGATTCGTATTGCATCATTAAGGCGTGGTTTAGCTACCTCGGGTGCGGATGCGTCGTATATGCCGTTGGCTCCGGGTAAATGTCATCTTTATGTCTTCTTTTAGAAAGATTATCATCATACTGATATTAACTTTCTTGTCCTCTTTTCAGGGGATAGCGCCCACGGGGAGTATAGCGTTGAAGCGCATTCTGGCTCCGCTCAGGCTCCTGACGATGATACGGAGGCATCCGACTTCGATGAGGAAGTGGCTTCGGGGGCCAGTACGCCTGGAGTAGTTTCGTCACCTCAAGAGGAGGATGAACCCGTCGTCGTGACCTTGCCTCTTGTGAGTGTGGCGATGACTTCGACCATCGTTGCCGCACCTTCTTCGGTCGCGCCATACGTCGATGCGACGCCTGTGGCCACCTCGTCTGCAATTATCACTGGAGAGGGACTTGCTGATATTGTGGCCACTCCCGGCGCCCAGTCGAATCTAGTTGCGTTGACCGAGCAACATACCAGCCTCTTCTACACCGGTTTGAAAACGATGATATCAATGGTGTTAGCGAAGAGTCTAGATTTCGAGCGCCTGAAGAAGACTTCTCTTGCTTCGATCGGGGTCATCAGGGAGCTCGGCGATTCTGGGGTAGCTGACGCCCTGGAGGCGGTGGTTAATGGGTTAGAGCAACCCATTACCGAATACTCGCAGCTGACTCGGGGCAGCCTCGATGCTGATGTCCAGGCTCGGTTCGACCTCATGACTGCACGGATTGCTACAAAGCTGGAAGGCCTAGACAACTCCATCCAGAAGCATAAGCTGGAGATGGATAGGAGAAAAGCTGTCGTGGAAGAGGCTCTTGCTGTTGAGACGCAGTGTCGATCCGAGCATGAAGGGAATGCGGCGAGGGTCTCCAAGCTGAAGAAAAAACTCGCTCGGGCAGAGGAGTGGGCTTCTCAGTCTCTGGCGGGTCTAGAGGTAGCAGCTGGTTGTCTGAGCGCAGCACGACAGGATTTGGACCGTGCAGAAGCTGCTCGTGTGGGCTGTCTTCGAGCGAAGGCCGATCTGACCCTTATGAACACTCCCGAGGCACGGCTGGAGCAGGCTCGTGCCGACGCCTTGGCTCTTAGGAATGAGAGGATAGCTGCACTGGAGTGGCTGATTCGCCATCTGACTACTCCGCCATTATGATGTATCCTTTCCCTTTTTGCTTGCCTAGATGCAATTCTGCCTCCCTTTTGGGAATAAATAAAGGCGACTCCTTTCTGACTTTTGTGGACCCATCATTTCGGAATATAAATGACAGTTTTTAGGTGAGAGTAATATCAGAGGTAGTATGGACATAATAAACTCTTGATAACCTTTTAGCAGGATATCTATTCAAAGGCCTTACGGACATGATAGAGTGTAACCCAACTAATTGCGTTCTAGAAGTAGTTTTGTCAGAATCGAGATCCTCGCTATATTCCACTCGAGCGGGGGAGATTAAGCATAGTACCTCTTCAGGAATTTACCGCTGATAGGAGCCATTAACAGGTCTCTATTAGGCTGGGCTAACCTGTAAGCGCCATTCGAGAACGTTGTCTCGATCACATAAGGGCCTTCCCACTTGGGCTGGAATTTGCCTTTACTTCTGTGAGTAAGAATCATCGGCCTTCTTACGGCTAGAACTAGCTCGCCGACTTTGAACACCCTTTCCTTCACTTTATGATTGAAAGCTCTGGAAATGCGTGCTTGGTAGAGCGCGATGTGCTGTTGAGCTTGGAGGCATTTCTCGTCTAATCCTTCCAGCTCTTGGAGCCTTAACAGGTCGTTCTTTTCTCGAGTCAACTCATTAGTTACGGCTATCCTGAGCGACGGGATCTGGATTTCAATGGGGAGAACCGCTTCGCTCCCGTAGACCAGCAAGAACGGGGTACAGCCTGTCGGCGTCCGTACCATTGTACGGTATGCCCAGAGACATTCGCCCAGCTTCTCGTTCCAGTCTATTTTGTTTGAAGAGACGAATTTCTTCAAGAGTTTGATAATGGTTTTGTTGAAAGCTTCCGCCAAACAATTAGCAGCTGGGTAGTATGCCGTAGAGGCAATATTGCGTATTCGATTTTTATCGCAAAACCGATAAAATGCTTGGCTGATGAACTGAGGCCCATTGTCGTAAATTATCCTCCGGGGTACCCCGAAGCGATAAATAACGTGATGCTTGATGAAGCTGATCACATTAGATGCCTTTACCTCAGCGAGAGGGATTGTCTCTGCCCATTTGGAGAAGTAATCCGTGATGGCCAGTATGAACTGGTGACCCCTGGAAGAAGATGGGTGAATAGGACCAATGATATCCATACCCCATGCTTCGAAAGGCCAGGATGCTACCGTAGGATGTAGTTGTTCGGACGGTTGATGTATGAAGTCTGCATGAACCTGACAGGCTCTGCAATGTCTTGCATACCGTATTGCATCTGCGATCATAGTAGGCCAGTAATAGCCCATTCTTCTGATGCGATCCTGTAGCTTAGGACCGGGTTGATGCGCTCCGTACACGCCGTCGTGAGATTCACGGATAATCTGCTGTGCTTCGTCGTTAGAGAGGCATCTCAATAGTAATCCGTCGTAGGTCCGGCGATATAGGCTTTGTGAAGATGCATCGAAGTAGAAGCGTAGTGATCGTCTCTTGACGGATACTGCTTCTTTGGGGTCCTCCGGCAAGATTCCGTATGCCACAAAATCTATGAAGGGACTTGTCCAATCTCTCGTATGAGGATCGGTATTGACAGCGTAGCTGCGTTCTATGTGATAGCTGTTCTTCACACAGAACAAGTCTCTGTTAAGAAAGATTACCGAATCCTGCCTTCTTACGGGAGTAGCTAAATCTGCCGCTAGACTGGCTAGGGCATCAGCTTCCAGATTCTAAGATTGAGGTACATGCTCTAGGAAGAACTTCTTGAATGTCATGGCTATCTCGACCGTCACTTGGTGATAGGGGATGAGGTCTGGATTCCGAACTTCATATATTCCCCTGACTTGATTGACGATAAGCAGAGAATCACTGAAAGCTTCCAGGGACTCTACCCCCAGCTCTTTAGCAACTTGGAGCCCTATTAGTAGAGCGTTGTACTCCGCCACATTGTTGGAGCAGGGCTCGCTAAGAGAATATGCTCGGTAGTTGACTAGCTGATCAGGGGCGACCAGGACGACTCCCACTCCCGAAATAATATTTCCCTTAGGACCGGTTCTGGAGGCGCCGTCGAAGAACAGTTGCCATGCGTCACCTTTTATTGCGGAATTACATTCTGCAACTTCGTCGGGAATGTCTTCGTATAATTTGGAGGCCTCCGGGATCGGGTGAGCAGCTAGGAAGTCGACCAGCGCTTGGCCTTTGATGGACTTCTGCGGTATGTATACCATGTCATATGGTGTTAATAGCATCGTCCAAGTTGCGAGTCGGGAATTAAGAACGCTCGGCTTGCTCATCAGTACTCGAAGAGGGTTAATCCTGGAGATGATGTGGATAGTCTGGCCGGTGACGTAGTACCGCGTCTTTTGGATAGCGAACATCAGAGCCAAGCATTCTTTCTCCACTGGGTTGTACCGGTGTTCGGCTCTGACCATCATCCTACTGAGGTAGTAGATAGCCTGTTCATGCCCTACATCGTTCTTCTGTGCGAGAAGAGCTCCTAGCGAATGATCCATTGCTCGGACGTACAACAAGAACGGTTTTTCCATAACGGGAGGCACCAGAACTGGTGGACTGGTGAGGTAGCGCTTGATATCTTCGAACGCTTGCTGGCATGTTTCGTCCCATACGAAGGATATACCTTTCTTCATGAGATGAGAGAAGGGCTGACATCTCCCCGAGAGGTTGGATATGAATCGCCGGATGTAAGCCAGACGTCCTTGAATTCCCCTGAGTTCCCTCAGATTACGGGGCGGTCGCATTTCCACTATTGCCTGGACTTTATCAGGGTCCACTTTGACGTCTTTGGCGGTAATGATAAATCCCAAGAATTTGCCACTAGATACATCCATAAAGGACTTCGTAGGGTTCATCTTGAGTCGATGTTGGCGCATTAACTCGAATACCGTCCTCAGGTCTTGAATGTGATCACCTTTGAGGCGGCTCTTGACGGCTATGTCGTCCACGTAATATTCCACTGTTTTGCGTAAATGCTCGTGGAATATGTTACTCATAGCTCGTTGGTATGTAACCCCGGCGTTCTTCAATCCGAAGGGCATGACCGTGTAGCAATATACTCCCTAATGGTGTCCGGAAGGCGGTGTGCTTCTCGTCTTCAGGATGCATCTTGATCTGATTGTACCCTGAGAACCCGTCCATGAAAGACATGCGTTCAAAGCCGCATGTGTTGTCGATCATGATGTCCGTGATGGGAAGAGGGAATTCATCCTTGGGGCAGGCCGCATTCAGATCTCGGTAATCGATGCAGATACGTACCTTTCCATTTTTCTTTATGACTGGGACAACATTGGCGACCTAGTCGGGATGTTGTTCTTCCCGGATGAAACCGCAGGCTATCAACTTCTTGACTTCAGCTTCGATGGCGTCCATCATATCTGGGCGGAACCGGCGTTGGTGCTGCTTTACTGGCTTCGAATCGGTCAATATATTGAGCTTGTGAGTAACTACTAGCGAGTCCAGGCCTGGCATGTCCTCATAATTCCATGCAAAGACGTCGATGTATTCCTTTATCAGCTGTATAACTTCTTCCTTTTCAGCTGGGGGAAGGTTGTTACTGATAAATATTGGCTTCGGCGAAAGTTCACCCCCAATATCGATCTGGATAACTTCGTCTTTGTGGGAGGTTCTCTTTGCTTGAAGCAGAATTCCCATTGTGTATCCATTTGCTGAGCCCAAGAGTCATTCTCAAACGGCTCTGAATCCTGCTCATCTGCTCCTGAGGGATCTGTCACCACCATATTTACTGATAATGTTTGTTCGAGAGCATCAGGTGAGTCGGGGGGCGACGAGCCATTCTGGGAGGAGGAAGAGATGTCCTCGTCTGACTTAGAAGTCGCAAGGGCGGTGGCATATCCTAATCCAAAATGGGTCTGTTGATAGCGGGTGTTGTCGCGCGGTGGCGTTCGTCTCCCTCTTCCGTAGTTGAGGCCTGGCTTCCGCTTTAAGTCATAGCCCATGTTTTGCATTATCTTCAGCGCTTGAGGGCTGTATCGGTGAACCTGCATTCTCCCAGTATCGTTGTCGAAAGGATCTTCCTGGGCAGTCGGTTGATTGCGCACGCGGCCGAAGACTATCGAACGCTGGCTGCTGCAGGTAGGTGGGACGATGAAGATAGAATCCTCGTGTGGCCCATATGTCGCGACGACATTGGACGATGATGCCACTTCCCAGACATACGGACGGTAGGAGTTTATAGCTTCCAAGAATTTTTGTGCTATTGGTTCTACTTCGTCATGGGGAGTGGATTCCTGTTTCGGAATTTGAGCACCGATGTACCGAAAAAGAGGATGTTTATTATCATCTGGAACCCCGTTCCTGGTTGCGCTTACATCAGTCGGCTGTTTGTTGTGCCGAAGGTTGATGGCCAAGGGTGGAGGCTTTCGGTTCAAAGTGATCACCAGAGGATCACTCCTTTTCCCTGACTTGGTCTTGTTAAGGTGGATAGCCATAGGCTCTATGGTTCTTGGACGAGTGGTTCGTCCTTTTACTTTGATCGACAGCGGTAGTGTGGTAGAGGGCTCTTCTGGCTCTTGGACGAGTGGTCCGTCTTTGGCCTCGCCTGGCGCTTCTTCCGTGTGGTCTTGGGAGTACAACACGGCATCGGAATAGTAGGATTCTATTCCTTTAAACGGGTTTAGGTCATCCACCTCCGTTTGTACGGTTCCTTGTGCGTCTACATATTTAAGGCATTGATGTAGGGTTGAAGGAACGATGTTGTGGTCGTGGATCCACGGTCTTCCCAGCAAAATATTGTAGGACACCTCTGAATCGATGACGTAACATGTGGCCACCGATCTAAGGTTGCCGATCTGGATTCTCAAGAGGATCTTCCCTAATGGCTTACTTCTTCCAGCGTTGAAACCCACGATTGTAGTGGTAGTGTAAGCCAGTTCGCTGGTAGGAATTCTTAGCGGCCTGAGCAGACTGTGAGGGATGATGCTGATCGACGACCCTGGATCTATGTGAATCCGGTCGACCTCCATGGAACCGACGTACCCGGTGTAATAGAGGGGCCTGTCATGTCTGTTATGTTTTAACAGTATGTCGTCTTGAGTGAAAGTGATATTTGGGACCACCTCCATCACGCTGTGGCATTGAGGACACGCCACTGGCTCTTCGTCGGGGGACTTGAGCTGGGTCAAGTATACCTCCACCTGCATCAGTGCTTCACTCAGGGCTAGACGAGTGTCTAGGGAGAGCCTGAGTAGTTCAAAGATGGACAACCTGGCCGGCGTATTGGCTAGTTGGGCCAGGATGTCAAATTCGTACGGCTTCTCTAAACCTTTGCTTGGAATGTTTTTCACAGGTTTATCAAAGCGTACTTCTCTCTGCTTCCCCTTTTCCGTCGGAGTAGGTTTCACAGGGCTGATATTTTGCATGGCGGGACCTTGTTCTGAAGGTTTGGCGGCTGAAGCGTCAGCCAGCGCGCCTTCCTGACCTACTCCGTTGTCGTTGAGGTAGGCCTTCCCGGAACGGGTTGCGGCAAATACTTCGTCTTCGTCCGATGCAGAAGAAGTTGCGACCATGTGGCATGGTCTATATTTGGGGCTCTTCTTGGTCTCTTCCTCGAGCTCTGACACCAAATCTGGATGAACCAACATGATTTCGCCCTGCCGGGTGGTCAGGGGTACTAGGTCTTGATTTTGATCTCTAGAGGGAGGAAGATTGACGATGTCCATCGTAGCTCGGGAAATGGGCGTGACACCGTTCATGACCTCTTGGGAAGGTAGATCGCCGAATCGTAGAGAGATCATGTTGGCCGTGACCGTCTTCTCGGTGTTGTGCAAAGTGATGGCCTTGGCATCGATCAACCCCTGGATTCTCCTCTTCAGTATGTAACACGCCTTTGTTGGGTGGTGTACGTATCTGTGGAAAATACAGTATTTGGGGTCGTCAGTACTGCCGGCTTCTTGGGGCCGCCTTAGCTCTGGATGGGTGATCTTGCCGCTTTTGACGAGACATTCGAATATACTAGGGATATCGTCATCGTCAAAAGAGTAGACTTCGACGGGCCTGGAAGTCCCGGGCTTCGTCTGCGTGGTCGCCACCATCTTTTGTCTAGACGTATTGACTGTCAGAGCTTCTTTTCCCTTGGAGCTGCGAGGATGGTCGCTGCTGGAAGATAACCTTTTGCCTCTATCGGAGGCGGAGATCATGATGCCATTGTCGCGCGCCTTGCGACTGTTGTCTTCGGCGGTCACTGCCGAGACGATGAACGAAGGCCACTTATGGAACCGATATGGTCCTGTAAACACCGAGACTACAGGAAGGAGGTTTTTTCTGCAAATGTCTACTAACGCCGAGTCCGGAACTCCTGGAGGCATTTGTAAGGTGGCCTGACGAAAACGTTCGACGAAGGTGCGAACGTCCTCCTTTTCCCTTTGTTTGACTTCGATGAGAGAGGATATAGACATGTCCATCCCACCCTCGTAGAATCGCATGAAAAATAAAGCTTTGAAGTCTTCGAAGGAAGTAATGTAGTTGTCCGCCAAGCTGCGGTACCACTGATAGGCTACTCCTGAGAGGCAGCCTTTGAACACCCGAGTGAGGAGGGCGTCGTTCCCTTGTAGCAACACCGTCATCATACTGAAATAGTTCATGTATTGACTGGGCGATGTTTTTCCTTCGAACAGAGCCATAGTCTGGGGCTTGTACTTCGGAGGAAAAGGGACTTCTTCCCAGATAGCTGGGTAGGGTTGGTTGATTCCCAATTTTTTGAGCTGATCTTTGTGCTTCAAGGCGTCGAACTGGGCTTTCAATTCCCATACTGCCTGCATCGGATTTTCGGTCGGAAGCGGGGCTACGGAGTGGTGCAGAGTTGGTTGTCACGACCCGCACCCGGAATTTGGGCATGAGTCGTGGGTACGTCCAGCCTACGCCGCAGCATCGGCGGTAGAACGTTGTCTAGGTCACAAACATAGTATATCCTGTCAATAGTCTCAACTCCGTACGGAGGACAATGATAAATAAACCACAGTTCTATAATATACTCAATCACAACTATAAACATAATGGCACGATGAGAATTGAAAAGAGTTCTAATAAAAACCAACCACAATAAGTCCAACTCAAATCCTGGGTCTAAATGACCTCACAAAGTCACAAAATAAATAAATATAACTCAGTCTCAGTCTAAAACAATAAATGCAGAAAAATAATCTAAGAACAGACAGGTAAGTTCTCCTCTAGGATAGGCAACTCCTCTGGGATTTTTGGAGTGAAATCTCCCTCAAATCCTGGGCCGTAATGAGTGGGGCAAAAGTCCTCCAGGTCCTCTGAAAATGTTTACCCAGTCAGGATTGGAGCGAAGCACAAGCACTAACAGCAGTTCCATTAAATTAACAAAATCTATAAACAGTGTAAGAAATACAAGATAGAAATAAATGCTGAAAATGAGAAGTACAGGAGAAATGAAATAGACAATAGAGCATCTAGCAATGAACAAATAAACAGTGAATGCTAGAACAAGTGAATCTGAATAAAGATAAATAAGTAGCTAAGTGTTTGAAATATTAGTTTATTATGTGATCGGCTTGGGACTAGATCAGGCTGGTTATATATGATTAGCTATGATTCTTTTAGGTCAGGCTAACCATATGGTTAGCTATGGTGCATATAGTGGTCAGGCTAATCATATATAACAGCTATGGAGCATATAAATGGTCAGGCTACACCCGACGTGAGAAGTGGGGTGAGCTATGGTACATATAAATGTTTGGATATGATCACATAATCTACTAATAGTTCCCCATCCCCCAGCTAGCACGATGGATTCCAATCACGACTCCTCATGATGGGGATCTAGGGTGCTAACCCGTGTATCCATAGTGTCGGAATCAAGTATGTAATACACTACAATTTATAGAAGTAATCAACAATGAAAACTGTCAGAGAATGTACTCGCCTGTGGTCCTGAGCAAAATATGAGGATCGATGTCCAAAGTGGGATCACAATGACCTATATATAAGATATCAAAGTTAAAATGGTGTTTGAAATGATAAAAGTGTCTAGCTAAGTTGAAATGAGGGTGTTAGGCCATTTCTAGGTCTATACTAGGTTTGCCTATGGTTAACTAGATCATTACCTCACTGCACACAACACATAATTACACTGATGTTCACACAGGTTGCCACAAGCTACACTAGGCCATTAGGACTAATACACAGTCACACAGGTTGCTACTTACTGATACTCTAGACTAACACTGACTGGGACACTCCCACAGAAGACTCACAGTAACATAGGCACTCTAACATTGGCTAACTGATACACATTGCACATACTGAAATTGGTACACCCTGATTACATAGACACTGCTCAGAATTATACACACTGACCCCCAAGTTACTGACACAGTTCACTATCTGAACAAGGACACACACAATACAATAACATTTCACACAGTTTTGCACAACACAGGTACACACTGGCATATAAATACTGACTGTTATCTAACTTAACTGATATCAAGCATCTAATCAAGATAATGTAACCAACCACTAACTAAACTCTAATTATCTACTTATATACATAACTCTAACTGACTCTCTTTTGACTAACACTAACTAACTATTAATCATAACTACCCCTAATGCCAAATGCTACTAATTTTAAGTGGACATCCAGGTGACTAAACATTTAATAACAACCAACTGAGAACTGCTAATAACTGATATCATCCTAGCTTACTAACTCACAAAGCATACTAACTCTACTTCACTAACTGATTCAATTAGATAATCACTGTATCAGTTTAGACTGATACATTCAAGTATCTCTCCCATAATGCCAACTGCTACTCCTCTTCTCATTAACACACATACACACACAAGATCTCAAGCCACACATCATTTACATAGGAAACTCATGGTCATTAGAACACTGACACAGTTGACCACCCCCCTCAGATACTGTACCTAATACACAGCCCTCACACACATAATCTACACTCAGCACAGCACATACCCCTCACTGAACCTAACAACTACCCACACACAGTGTGACCAATCTGCACAGTTCTGATACTCTACACTGATACAACTGACACAGGTATCTACACTGACTGAGACACAGATAAACACACTAGTATACACTGAAATCTGCACACACTGTACAGATTTTTAAAACACACAGATTTATTAGTTCCCAGGTTCCATACACAAGTCCCTCACTACACAGGTATTAACACATACAAGGATACTCACACTCACAGTCATCACACAGTTACTGATACACAACTACACATATACACTGAAACTGATACCTACACACAGTTCACTGAAAGCAGCAGGAGACTAGGACACACACATGTACTTCACTTACATAACCAGATTTCTGATACCCAGCACTGAAACACACTGATGTACATTAATACATCTACACCAAAAGCCCGACTGCACAGTATTCTCATAGATACCCGATTTCTATCCAAACCCACACCATCACGAACATTACTGGGATATACCACATCATCTCTCTAACCTACTAACTTGCAATCATTAATACCAATTACCTGGGTATTGCTCCCCCTCTCAACCCGATAGCAGTATAGCAACTGCTGTTGCACATTAACTGATGACTTATCCCCCCCCCCCATGCTCTACTGCTACCAATATATGAATGCAAAGACTGCTCACAAGCCAACCCGACACCACATAACCAATGCACAGTGAACACCTATTCAATTACAACATAGCTATGAATATGTATATATATATATATATCAACATCATACATCAAATTTGATTATATTAGAGTAGATTAGATAGGTAAACCTTAAGGAACATTTCATCAAACACAAGGAGTACAGAAAAGTGGTTTTGCATAAGAACCCATAATTCCTCTAATCCAAACCCTAAAATTGGGTTCAACTACACATATGAGATGAAATCAGTCTCCCTACAAATACTTAGGGTTAGGGTTCCTGATAATTGGGGAAAACCCCATATTGGTCACCAAAACCCAATCCAAAACCCTAAAATCAAACTCTACACAGAAGGGTGGGTTCCTAATGGCCATTATCATCTGAAAACAGAATTTAAATGAATAAAAATAGAGTTTTACCTAGGGAGATGGCTTCTTCAATGGAGGTTCTTCTTCTCCAAGGCTTCTTGACCCAACCCCTTGCTTCTCTTTGCTTTGGAGGAGGAAAATGGAAGCCCTAGGGTTAAATCTCGAAAATTGGGTGGGGAGATGGTTTCTCTTGATGGAGGCTAGGGTTTCTCCTTTCTACATGAAGGAAGAGAGGGTTCCTTTTTATATTAAGGCCCAGTTAGGGTTTCTAATGCATAGCCTAGGTTAAACCCCCAGGTCCATTCATGTAGAACCTAATTAGCTCAGGTTTAGGCCTTCTAGGGTTTGAGGTCCAAACCTAAAATTAGAATTTTAGGGTTTTACTAGAACTGGATTTTTAAATTAGGGTTGACTCACTAGGGTCTGTCCTAATGAGTTCTAGGGTTTTACCTTAAACAATCACAACTAACAATTTTAAATAGTTTATAAAACTCAGCAGATTAATTAAATTCATAATTATTCAAAATAGTGAAATTATACAAATGTCCTTATATGAAAATGTGGTAGTGACAAGTCTACCCTCCTAAAAAAAATTTCGTCCTCGAAATTGGACTGAACTAGAACAAGAATGAAATCAGAAAGGAATTATACCTCAAGTCTAGAAGAGATACGGGTATTGCTCGCGCATTTCGTCCTCTCTCTCCCAGGTCGACTCCCCTAGAGAGTGATGTCTCCATGCAACACGAACCAAAGGAATAGTTTGGTTCCGCAACACCTTCTCTCTGCAGTCCAAGATCTCTACGGGCTGCTCAGGGTAGCTGAGCGTCGGACCAACCTCAATCTCCGAGTGATCAAGTACGTGACTAGGGTCGGCCACGTACCGTCTCAGCTGCGACACGTGGAACACATCATGCACTCCCTCCAATGCAGGCGGCAAGTCTAATCTATACGCCACTGCACCTATCTTCGCAAGAATACCGAAAGGTCCGATGTAGCGTGGGCTAAGCTTCCCGTCTCTCCCAAAATGAATCGTGCCACGTGTCGGAGAAATCCGTAGGAATACTAGATCACCAACCTAAAACAAAACAGTCTCAACATGCAGTCTAAACAAACAAACACAAGCCAGAAAAACAACAATCTATACCTGAAACTCAAGGGGTCTACGGTGGCTGTCGGCCCAATGCCGCTGTCTGTCCTGCGCCACTCGCAATCTGTCTCTGATGAGTTTCACCTTTTCTGCTGCATCCACGACCATTTCTGGTCCTAGCAAGGCTCTCTCTCCAACGTCGTTCCAAGATAGCGGTGTACGACACCTCCGTCCATAAAGAGCCTCGAATGGTGACATCTCGATGCTGGCCTGGTAGCTGTTGTTGTAAGCGAACTCTACCAGGTGCAGATGATCCTCCCAAGAACCTCCGAGATCTAGAACGCAAGTGCGTAACATATCCTCGAGAGTCTGAATAGTCCTTTCAGACTGCCCGTCTGTCTGGGGGTGATATGCGGTACTGAACTTGAGCTGAGTACCCAAGCTAGCCTGCAGACTCCTCCAGAAGTGGGAAGTGAAATGACTATCCCGATCTGAGACGATGCCCACAGGAACTCCATGAAGCCTAACAATCTGTCGCACGTACATCTCTGCTAGCTTCTCTGTCGATGTGCCCACCTTGAAAGGTAAGAAATGGGCTGATTTGGTCAACCTGTCCACGATAACCCAAATCGCGTCCTTCCCTCCTGGAGAACGTAGAAGCCCTGAAACAAAATCCATGGTCACGTGCTCCCATTTCTATTCTGGAATCGGTAAAGGTTGAAGCAAACCACCTGGCCTCTGCCGGTCTGCCTTTACCTTCTGGCACACTAGACACCGGGATACGAAGCGTGCTACCTCGCGCTTCATTCCATACCACCATACGTGCTCCCTCAAGTCTCGATACATCTTGTTGGCACTGGGATGCATCGAGTACTGAGAGCGGTGTGCCTCCTGCAAAACCTCCTCGCGCAGCTCCCCGCTCGGCACACATATCCTTGTGCCGTGCCGTAGAGAACCATCATCTGCGATAGTAAAGTCGTCTGATAATCCCCTCTTAACCTGTGCTCTGATACTCCTCAGAGTCTCATCATCGTACTGCGCAGCTCTTATCCTGTCCATTAGCTCGGACTGTATCTGCAATCCCCATATCTGAATCTCAGTACCGGGAACTAATACCTCAATCTCCAAGCTTTCCAGATCAGCCAACAAATGCCTATCTGTCGTCAAGTACATAGCCATCGGATACCTGCTCAAGGCATCAGCGACTACGTTGGCTTTCCCTGGGTGGTACTGCAATGAGATATCGAAGTCCTTCATCAACTCCAACCACCTCCTCTGCCTCATGTTCAGCTCCTTCTGGGTGAATACGTACTTCAAGCTCTTGTGGTCTGTGAAGATCTCCACACGCTCTCCGTACAGGTAATGTTTCCACAGCTTTAGAGCGAAGATAACTGCTGCCAACTCTAAATCGTGGGTGGGGTAGTTCTTTTCATGAGGGCATAACTGCCTGGAAGCATAGGCAATTACCTTTCCGTGCTGCTGAAGAACACATCCCAGACCCTTCCCTGAAGCATCACTGTAGATGGTGAAACCACCTGTCCCTGTTGGCAATGTCAAAATTGGAGCTGTCGTCAACCTCTTCTTCAGCTCATCAAATGCGGCCTGGCACTCCTCCGTCCAGACAAAATCCACATCCTTCCTAGTCAGTCTGGTCATCGGTGCTGCAATCTTGGAGAAGTCTTGTACAAACCTCCTGTAGTATCCTGCTAGCCCGAGAAAACTCCTGATCTCAGCTACCGAACTGGGGGTAGCCCACGACTCCACTGCCTCGATCTTCTTTGGGTTAACCGAGATTCCGTCACCCGATACCACATGCCCAAGAAATTCGACCTTGTCAAGGAAGAATTCACACTTAGAGAGTTTCCCGTACAGCTTCTCCTTCCTGAGAGTCTCTAAGACCAATCTCAGGTGCTCTTCGTGCTCCTCCGGGGTCATGGAATACACAAGAATATCGTCGATGAAAACCACCACAAACTTGTCAAGGTACTGGTAGAACACCTTGTTCATCAGGTTCATGAATACTGCCGGTGCATTGGTTAAACCAAATGGCATTACCATGAACTCAAACTGGCCGTATCTGGTCCGAAAGGCTGTCTTCGGCGTGTCTTCTCTCTTCACCTTCACCTGGTGATAGCCTGACCTCAAATCTATCTTCGAAAACACCTTCGCCCCGCTCAACTGGTCAAAAAGATTATCTATCCTCGGCAGCGGATATTTGTTCTTGATAGTGAGGTTGTTCAAAGCTCTATAATCAATACACATGCGCACCGTGCCGTCCTTCTTCGGTACGAACAATACCGGAGCTCCCCATGGTGATGAACTGGATTTGATGAAACCTTTGTCCTGCAGCTCCTCAACTTGCTTCTTCAGTTCTGCCAGCTCGCTATTGTTGACTCTATAGACATGTTGTGAAATGGGCTCCGCTCCTGGAACCAAGTCTATAGAGAATTCAACATCTCTGTCTGGTGGCAAGCCTGGCAACTCCTCTGGAAATACATCCAGGAACTCCGCTATCAGAGGATGTGGCAACTCCTCTTCTTCCGTCCTGGCTCCGCAAAATATGCTCCTCCCCTGTTCCGCTGCACCTCTGACGACCTCAAATTCCGGCTCTCCTGGTGGTCTAAATAATACTCTGCCTCTATAACAATCTATAGTAGCATGATGCCTACTCAACCATTCCATTCCGAGTATAATATCGTATCCCGGAAGTGGCATGACAAGTAAGCTCACGCTCAACTCTCGGCCTCCTACTGACACTCTCCGGTCCTTGCAGTGATCACGGACTAGGATAATACCTCCACCAGTCATGATCTTGTAAGTCCTAGCTAATGGTTCTGTCTCTAAATGATGTCGAAGTGCATATGATACAGACACAAAACTATGGAAAGCGCCAGAATCGAATAAGGTAAATGCGGGAATACAATCGAGAAGAACCGAACCTGTGATCAAGTCTCCTGCTGGCTCGATCTCCTCGACTGCCATGGCGTACGCTCGCCCCTGGGGTGCACCTCTCTGCTGCTGATGCTGGGCAAACCTCTGATTTTGCGGCGGAAGTGGTCCCCTCTGTTGTTGGCCTCCTGGTACGGCAGGTACCCTGTCTGGTCTTCTCTGGGCGGCTGCTCCACCCTGGCTTGGACGAGTCCGAATGGTAGGGCAATCCCTCAGCTGATGTGTCGTCGATCCGCAGGACAGACATGAGCCCAATCTATGCCTGCAGACCTCTCTAGTATGTCCTATCTTCCCGCAGTACGCACACTGGATGGCGGGCTGAGTCTGCCTCTGCTGCTGTTGCTGGACCTGCCCTCGGGCTGGTGCCTGGTGCTGCTGAAAGGGCCTCTGCTGCTGCTGATAGTGTGGACGCTTGCCTGGTCCCGCACTACTGTTTGCTCCTCCAGAAACATCGCGTCCCCTCTTGGGCCTGAGGTCCAAGTCATCCTCGGCTATCTGGGCATCCATCAATATGCCCTCGAAGGTAGCGGTGCGACGTCCCGACGTGCGAGACTTGATCTCCCTTGCCAGCCCCTTTCTGAACTTCCGGGCCATGTCCCCCGGATCTCTAATCATCGACGGCGCGAAGCGGCTCAGACGGCAAAACTCCGCGGCATACTCATCGACGGACGAGCTCCCCTGGACTAAGTCATGGAACTGACTCTCCAAGGCTCCCAGGGCAACGTCAGGAAAGAATTTCTCCTTGAAGAGCTCCCTGAAAGCCTCCCAAGTGAGTCCTCTGCGCAAGAGTCTCGGCTCCGTGCGAAACCACGTCAGGGCAATATCGAATATTTGGCTGCCAGCTGCCTCGATCTGGAGCGCCTCTGGAAGCTGCGCCAAACGCAAGTTCCTCTCGATGTCCTCTAGCCAATCATCGGCGTAGAGTATCCCTTCTGTCCCCTTGAACTCCCGAGGCATCATCCTCTTGAAGTCCATAATGGTACCCGGCCTCTGTTATTGCTGACCAGGATGCTGCTGCTGCTGAGTGACTCTCTCCACAGCCTGGAGAGCCACTTGGTGAGCATTCTCCATGTTCACCCTCATCATCTCTGTCTGGGCCTGATGTGCCTCAGCCTGCACTCTCTGGGTCTCTGCCGACGTCCTCTGGGCATCGACCATGCCCTGAATCAAAGCGAACATCTGTGCCCCATCGACGGGCACACCTCCTGGATACTGAACTGGTGGTGGTGGTGGTGGTTGCTCCGTCGTAGCTGCGGGAACCCTCTGAACAGGTGGTGGAGGACCCCCGAATGCTGCAGACACTCCCACATGTACTGGAGATGTAGGAGGTGCTGCGGATGTCTGTCCGGCAGGGCGAGAAGTAGCAGACCTCTCTGACTCTGCTGCTCCAAGTCTCCGGGACCTTCTCGGCGGCATCCTGAAGACAGATCGAAAGATTCAATTAAGGCAATAGATACGATATCATCAAGGAAGGACAGAAAAATTTCTAAAGGAATTAATCATTAAGAGTAGTATCATAAGAATCATAATTCCCTAATTGTGAGCATATCTTCGGCCTAATTCCTACTTCCTAAAACAAGCTCGTAGTAATACTCTAAGCGAGCACCACTACGATATGGCTCTAATGTGAGTCTAAGACTACTAGACCTGCATGGGCCACCACTAAAAATGTGTCAGGACCCACACCCGGAATTTGGGCATGAGTCGTGGGTACGTCCAGCCTACGCCGCAGCATCGGCGGTAGAACGCTGTCTAGGTCACAAACATAGTATATCCTGTCAATAGTCTCAACTCCGTACGGAGGACAATGATAAATAAACCACAGTTCTATAATATACTCAATCACAACTATAAACATAATGGCACGATGAGAATTGAAAAGAGTTCTAATAAAAACCAACCACAATAAGTCCAACTCAAATCCTGGGTCTAAATGACCTCACAAAGTCACAAAATAAATAAATATAACTCAGTCTCAGTCTAAAACAATAAATGCAGAAAAATAATCTAAGAACAGACAGGTAAGTTCTCCTCTAGGATAGGCAACTCCTCTGGGATTTCTGGAGTGAAATCTTCCTCAAATCCTGGGCCGTAATGAGTGGGGCAAAAGTCCTCCAGGTCCTCTGAAAATGTTTACCCAGTCAGGATTGGAGCGAAGCACAAGCACTAACAGCAGTTCCATTAAATTGACAAAATCTATAAACAGTGTAAGAAATACAAGATGGAAATAAATGCTGAAAATGAGAAGTACAGAAGAAATGAAATAGACAATAGAGCATCTAGCAATGAACAAATAAACAGTGAATGCTAGAACAAGTGAATCTGAATAAAGATAAATAAGTAGCTAAGTGTTTGAAATATTAGTTTATTATGTGATCGGCTTGGGACTAGATCAGGCTGGTTATATATGATTAGCTATGATTCTTTTAGGTCAGGCTAACCATATGGTTAGCTATGGTGCATATAGTGGTCAGGCTAATCATATATAACAGCTATGGAGCATATAAATGGTCAGGCTACACCCGACGTGAGAAGTGGGGTGAGCTATGGTACATATAAATGTTTGGATATGATCACATAATCTACTAATAGTTCCCCATCCCCCAGCTAGCATGATGGATTCCAATCACGACTCCTCATGATGGGGATCTAGGGTGCTAACCCGTGTATCCATAGTGTCGGAATCAAGTATATAATACACTACAATTTATAGAAGTAATCAACAATGAAAACTGTCAGAGAATGTACTCGCCTGTGGTCCTGAGCAAAATGTGAGGATCGATGTCCAAAGTGGGATCACAATGACCTATATATAAGATATCAAAGTTAAAATGGTGTTTGAAATGATAAAAGTGTCCAGCTAAGTTGAAATGAGGGTGTTAGGCCATTTCTAGGTCTATACTAGGTTTGCCTATGGTTAACTAGATCATTACCTCACTGCACACAACACATGATTACACTGATGTTCACACAGGTTGCCACAAGCTACACTAGGCCATTAGGACTAATACACAGTCACACAGGTTGCTACTTAATGATACTCTAGACTAACACTGACTGGGACACTCCCACAGAAGACTCACAGTAACATAGGCACTCTAACATTGGCTAACTGATACACATTGCACATACTGAAATTGGTACACCCTGATTACATAGACACTGCTCAGAATTACACACACTGACCCCCAAGTTACTGACACAGTTCACTATCTGAACAAGGACACACACAATACAATAATATTTCACACAGTTTTGCACAACACAGGTACACACTGGCATATAAATACTGACTGTTATCTAACTTAACTGATATCAAGCATCTAATCAAGATAATGTAACCAACCACTAACTAAACTCTAATTATCTACTTATATACATAACTCTAACTGACTCTCTTTTGACTGACACTAACTAACTATCAATCATAACTACCCCTAATGCCAAATGCTACTAATTTTAAGTGGACATCCAGGTGACTAAACATTTAATAACAACCAACTGAGAACTGCTAATAACTGATATCATCCTAGCTTACTAACTCACAAAGCATACTAACTCTACTTCACTAACTGATTCAATTAGATAATCACTGTATCAGTTTAGACTGATACATTCAAGTATCTCTCCCATAATGCCAACTGCTACTCCTCTTCTCATTAACACACATACACACACAAGATCTCAAGCCACACATCATTTACATAGGAAACTCATGGTCATTAGAACACTGACACAGTTGACCACCCCCCTCAGATACTGCACCTAATACACAGCCCTCACACACATAATCTACACTCAGCACAGCACATACCCCTCACTGAACCTAACAACTACCCACACACAGTGTGACCAATCTGCACAGTTCTGATACTCTACACTGATACAACTGACACAGGTATCTACACTGACTGAGACACAGATAAACACACTAGTACACACTGAAATCTGCACACACTGTACAGATTTTTAAAACATACAGATTTATTAGTTCCCAGGTTCCATACACAAGTCCCTCACTACACAGGTATTAACACATACAAGGATACTCACACTCACAGTCATCACACAGTTACTGATACACAACTACACATATACACTGAAACTGATACCTACACACAGTTCACTGAAAGCAGCAGGAGACTAGGACACACACATATACTTCACTTACATAACCAGATTTTTGATACCCAGCACTGAAACACACTGATGTACATTAATACATCTACACCAAAAGCCCGACTGTACAGTATTCTCATAGATACCCGATTTCTATCCAAACCCACACCATCACGAACATTACTGGGATATACCACATCATCTCTCTAACCTACTAACTTGCAATCATTAATACCAATTACCTGGGTATTGCTCCCCCTCTCAACCCGATAGCAGTATAGCAACTGCTGTTGCACATTAACTGATGACTTATCCCCCCCCCCCCATGCTCTACTGCTACCAATATATGAATGCAAAGACTGCTCACAAGCCAACCCGACACCACATAACCAATGCACAGTGAACACCTATTCAATTACAACATAGCTATGAATATGTATATATATATATATATCAACATCATACATCAAATTTGATTATATTAGAGTAGATTAGATAGGTAAACCTTAAGGAACATTTCATCAAACACAAGGAGTACAGAAAAGTGGTTTTGCATAAGAACCCATAATTCCTCTAATCCAAACCCTAAAATCGGGTTCAACTACACATATGAGATGAAATCAGTCTCCCTACAAATACCTATGGTTAGGGTTCCTGATAATTGGGGAAAACCCCATATTGGTCACCAAAACCCAATCCAAAACCCTAAAATCAAACTCTACACAGAAGGGTGGGTTCCTAATGGCCATTATCATCTGAAAACAGAATTTAAATGAATAAAAATAGAGTTTTACCTAGGGAGATGGCTTCTTCAATGGAGGTTCTTCTTCTCCAAGGCTTCTTGACCCAACCCCTTGCTTCTCTTTGCTTTGGAGGAGGAAAATGGAAGCCCTAGGGTTAAATCTCGAAAATTGGGTGGGGAGATGGTTTCTCTTGATGGAGGCTAGGGTTTCTCCTTTCTACATGAAGGAAGAGAGGGTTCCTTTTTATATTAAGGCCCAGTTAGGGTTTCTAATGCATAGCCTAGGTTAAACCCCCAGGTCCAGTCATGTAGAACCTAATTAGCTCAGGTTTAGGCCTTCTAGGGTTTGAGGTCCAAACCTAAAATTAGAATTTTAGGGTTTCACTAGAACTGGGTTTTTAAATTAGGGTTGACTCACTAGGGTCTGTCCTAATGAGTTCTAGGGTTTTACCTTAAACAATCACAACTAACAATTTTAAATAGTTTATAAAACTCAGCAGATTAATTAAATTCATAATTATTCAAAATAGTGAAATTACATAAATGCCCTTATATGGAAATGTGGTAGTGACATTGGTTGTATCGTAACTCCAGCCGGAGGTAAGGCATTCCCTGAGTGAGGAAGCGGAGGAACTGCTGACTCTTGATCTAGCGCAGGCTCTTGGCCCGGGTTGGATGGTGGTAAGTCCACCCCCACACGTATCTTAGTTGGAGGGACCGATGCTTGAGCCACGACAGTGGCGTGCTGAGCTAGCATCATCCGGTGCATGTTCTCCATCGTGGATTGCATTTGTCCCAGAGATGTTTCCAGCATAGTGATGCGTTGTTCCGCGTTTCCTGACGGCGAAGCTTCCTCGTGTTCATCTTCAATGGCGTAGACTCCCATTTCCCTGGGCATCCTCGAAGAACAAGTATAGGTCGCTGCAGAAGTCGACTCTATACTCTCAGCATCTGATCTGGGAGATTGGCGACCCCCAGAGGTCTTCAGCTGGCCGTCGGCTTCCCGCGTAATCCGGAGGGTAGGCAGATTGCTCCTTCGCAGGCATAACAGCCGAGGAGTCGAGTATTCCGCTGCCTGCTTCCCTTCGCGGAAATTACGGCGTTCATCTAGTTCCTCGTAGAGGTCAGATGTTGTCTGTCCTGGCGCTGAGGCATCACCAGAAGTTTGGTCTGTACCGCGCGTAGCGGGAGACTGGTTCCTACGCGTAGAGCGCAGCGGATACTTCTGGGTTAGCGCTGAGGTTTTGCCTGAAGTTTTGTCTGTACCGCGCGTAGCGGGAGACTGATTTCTGCGCGTAAAGTGCAGTCGGTACTCCTGGGTTAGCGCTGAGGCTTTGCCCGTAGTTTTGTCTGTACCGCGCGTAGCGGGAGACTGATTTCTGCGCGTAAAGCGCAGTGGATACTCCTGGGTTAGCGCTGAGGCTTTGCCCAAAGTTTTGTCTGTACCGCGCGTAGCGGGAGACTGAATTTTACGTGAGGGGCACGGAGGGAGCGATGCTATCACCTCATTGGTCGGAGAGATCGGAGAGATCGGAGAGTCCACAGGAACGGCGGAGGATGTCTTGGGCATCTACACTTTGTGCAGCTTCCTGTTGTCTCGGACGGAGAGAGAGTGAGAGCTACCCCCAGTCCGAAGCATATCTTCGTAGGCAGACTGGTCGAATTGGATGACCAGTATCTTCTTTAGGGATCCCACGGATACCGCATCGTGTTGAGCAATTACTTCCTCGTCAGAAGAGAAAGACGTCCCCAGCAGAGTCGCCATCTTGTTTGTGGTATTAAATGA
This sequence comes from Iris macrosiphon, assembly GCA_036927795.1. Classification (NCBI taxonomy): domain Eukaryota; kingdom Viridiplantae; phylum Streptophyta; class Magnoliopsida; order Asparagales; family Iridaceae; genus Iris; species Iris macrosiphon. Next base: position 70,306,293 of record JAYESA010000012.1, read on the forward strand.
AAGAATGAAAGTGTATTTTAATGACAGGTTTATACGAGACCCGTGCCCTTTGGTTTACAAACAAACTTGTATAATTCGATCCTATACGTGGATGCGGGAGTACAATTTATTTAATCTGGGTATAAATTATTATAGGTGTCTAATCTGCAGTCGATCACTTTAGCCCTTGGACTACACGATGTTGAAGAAGTGCCGTGGGAGACGGGTAGCGGCTTCGAAGGCTGCGAAGGAGGGTGGATGCACGGTGCCAGAGCCGTCGACCCCTACTCTTTGCCTGAGCTCCGGACTCTTCTCTCCTTCTCCTTCTCTCTCTCTCTCTCTCTCTTTCTCTTTTTTTACCAATTCTCTGACCTGGTTCGATCTTTCAAATTGTCGACCTTGTTCCCCATTGATAGGGGTCTCTATTTATAGAGTTTTTGTGACAGTGACCACTCCGTCGGTGTAACAACCGAGGAGTGGACAGTACAGCACCCTTTTACACAACGGTTAAAATAACCAATGCCTGCGCATAAATGACCTTTTGAGTGAGCATGTGACACGTGTCCAACTAAGGGGATAAAATGCGAATATCTGCTGCGAGGATCACGGCGTAGAAGCCACGTAGGTAGGTATCCCTTGTGTAGAAGAGGTTGGCGTAGAAGCCAAATGACTGTCACCCCTGGCGTAGAAGCCAAAATAGGCATAGAAGCCGAACAGGCGTAGAAGCCGAATGGGCATAGAAGTCAAACAGGCATAGAAGCCGAATGGTCGTAGAGACTGAGTGGGCATTTGAAGCCGAATGAGCACAGATCCTGAATGGGCGTAGAAGCCGCTGCGTACCGTGCCAGAGTGTTGATGTGGACGTCTTCGCCGGAATTACGGCTTTCGAAGGTGTAATCAAATCTCTTACAGAGATTTGCCACCATCCTGTGCATTAAATGCGGAGACGTGTTTTGAAGGTCTGCAGCCCTTCTGTGCATCTGTCGCAGAGACGTGTCTTGAGGGAAACTGTCACCGCTCTGTGCAATTTGACGTAGAGACGTACCTCGGGCCCTGTACGAAGTGCAGCTTTTGACGTGGCAGGCGATTTGTCTACTGCGGAGCGTAAAACAGCTCATGTTTGCTTGTGTAAAATAAGGCGGCGTATTCCCTTGTACGCGAAAGAGCGGTTTATGCTGGAGGGACTTTGGTAACCGACGGTTTGGTGATATTTTAACCAAATCCTCTGCATTAAATGCCGAGATCCGCCATCATACTCTGGGCGCGTCCCGAGGGGTCTGCCATCGTTTCCAGCCGTCGTCTGGGTAGCCGTGCAACACTTTTTGTCAGGAGTCAGAGGCCAGGTTCACTGCGTGACTTGACAGGTTTATTTCGGGGAAAATGAAGCGTTCCTCGTACGCATTAATGCTGCTTTGAGAGCGGCTGAGTTTTACGCCATGGAGGCGATGAAGAACTCTGTCTTACGCTGGAGCGGCCTGGACGTACTGCACTTACGCGGATGGTCCTTTGAGCTTACACTTCATGCTGTGTTTTAGCAGAAAAAGCTCTGTTGCACGCTTGATGGCTCTGAAGGCCTCTGTTTTTGCCGCTCTGCATCAAAAGGCTGCGTTGATCCTCCCAGCATATTTTTCATGCTTCTACAGCACCGTCCTTACCCCTTGACTCATCCCCGTAGCCAAGCCCAGCCTCACCTGACCCCGATAGCAGCGGCTACGCCCCCGACCACCACTCTACAACTGAACCGACGACCCTGCTACTCGACAGCCTGCTGAACCTCTCCTCCTCCTCGACTCGCCCGACTTCCATCAGCCCTGCCACGACCACCTCCTTCTCCTCCTCCTCATCATCATCATCACCTTCATCATCATCATCATTATCATCATCATCATCACCATCATCATCATCATCATCATCATCATTACCATCATCATCGTCGTCATCGTCGACCCCGTACGTGCCCGCCAAGGTTTGTACCTGTCCCCTCTTCCTTCGTGATTTTATGTGCTTGTGTGAATGCTTTTAGGGATTAGTATTGCTTCATGACAGGTTTAGTTGGTTGGTTTCAGACCCATGTCGGTGAACCTAATAGCTAGTGTGCGTATACGAATGCGTATGTGTGTAATAAGTAAATTGGTATATATATATATATATATATATATATATATATATATATATATATATATATATATATATATATATATTCTATGGTATTAAATGCTAAGTAATAGTTATGACTATGTATATATATATATACTGTATGACCCTAATTTAACTGTGGATATCCCGTAATTACTTGACCATGTGACCCTGAGTGATTGTGAGTGTCTGCCTTAAGTATACTAACGTACTGGCGAGACATATGTTAGTGATTCACTGTCTGATTATGCACAGAAATCAAGGACATAACACCCGTGTAGTTAGACGCACACTTGACCCTGCTAGTTGACCAGTGTCATACCTATCGTAGCCCCTGAGTTCAGAGTATTTATGATTGTGTGTATGTTAGTGTATTGACTGATGTTGTAATATTATTATATGATGTCTATAGGACTGTTGGATTATTCAGACAAGACTTCGGAAATAGGACATTAATTCATACTAGCTAAGGACCGCAGGCGAGTATATTCTCTGACAGTTTTTATTATGTTGATTATCTCTATAATTCTAGTTGTATAGCATACATGATTCTGACACTATGTATACACGAGTTGGCATCATCGAGACCTGTCACGAGAAGTCATGATTGGGATCCATCGTGCTAGCTGGAGAAACGAGGAAATATTAATAGATTATGTGATCATACCCAACTCTACATGAATCATAGCTCACCCACACCTCATGTCGGAGCAGCCTAACCATTACATGTCTCATATCCTGTTATGTATGATTAGCCTGACTATTGCTTGCATCATAGCTATCCGGATGGTTAGCCTGACCTTACATGAATCATAGCTAGTCATACATAGCAAGCCTGATCAGTCCCAAGTCGATCACATGATAAGCTGATATTTCATACACTTAGCTAGATAGTCTGTCATGACCCGCACCCGGTTTAGGGGCACGAGTGCGTGGGTACGTCCAGTCTACGCCGCAGCATCGGCAGTAGAACGCTGTCTAGGTTAAGTACTATCTAAATAACCTCACACTAGTATCCAACTCCATAAGGAGACACGGATAACACTATAAAATGAACAACATACTCAATCCCAACTACAGCACGATAAGAATTTGAAGAAACAAAAGAATACAACACAAGTCTACTGACAAAATAATCATACCTGAAATCAGTAACAACCAATCTCCAAGTGTCAGAAACAAGTCCACTAAGGTCACAGTCTGGAAAAATATTTTTCAGTCAGGAAGGAGCAAAGTACATCTCTAAATAGCAGTTCTATATAAATGACATAAACTATGTAGCAGTTCTAGATGGAAATATACCAGATGCATGTATAGGTACGAGAAATGTACAATGAAAGAAATACTGGAAATACTGTAAGTAAATGCAGGAAAAGAAACAATATGTCAATGAGCAAGAAACCTATGACTAAGTGTGTGAGTACTAGCTTTAATATGTGATCGGCTTGGGAACTTGATCAGGCTGGTTACATGTGATTAGCTATGATTCACGAAGGTCAGGCTAACCGTTGGTTAGCTATGATGCATGGAGAGGTCAGGCTAATCACACGTAACAGCTATGAGGCACGGAGATGGTCAGGCCGTACCCGACGTGAGATGTGGGGTGAGCTATGATGCATGAAAAATTGGGTATGATCACATATCTACACTAAAATACTCCCCACCCCCGACTGGTATAGTAGATCCAATCATGGTACGCTATGGCACGGGATTCCCTAGGGAGGTAGCAAATCTTCCCGGGTCTCAGTGTCTGTACATGCACAAGATATCAAGAAAACAAGTCTTGTACAAGCTACACCATGAATAAGGAATAACATCTCATGACGAGATCCGTGTATACCAATCCGTGTAACCAACGTGTCAAGAACATGGATATTTACACTAGATATAGTGAACATAGGAGATATCATATATTAGAAACTAATCAGAGAATGTACTCGCCTTGGGTCCTTAGCTGGTAAAACCAATGTCCTGTCCCAGAGTATCGTCTGGAGGAACCAACAGTCCTAAAAATATATCAAATACAACATTTGCATCAGGTGCTACACTAACACATCACAAGTACATGAACTCAGGGCTCTATCAGGTATGGCACTAGTCAACTAGGGTCACCTAGTAATTTACCAATAATCATATTACCAATAATAATTTAGTACATATATATATAGTTATTCCAAAGTATACAAAATAGGTATAACTGTATGTACATAAGTGGAAATATATTTTATTTATGTGAAAAATTATACATCACTCATACATATAAACTAGTATACATGTACCAAAATACATATTAACTTATATTATATATATATATATATATATATATATATATATATATATATATATATATATATATATATATATAATACATACCAAAATAATACAATACTATATACAGGTAATATACCAAAATATGTTTTACAAGTACATATATATCAATACAGTTTTTATATATATATATACTATATATATATACCAAAAATATGTTTATACATGTTTATATATATAGGTACACCTATTTATACCAAAATACGGTTATATATACATATATACCAATTTACATTTATTTATATTTAAATACTGAATCATACATTAATACATATTATACCAATAAAAACGTATATAATATATATAAGTGTCTATTAGTAATTTGTACAAAATACGTATTTGTGTATATACACTAATAGATGTATATACATATATACTTTTATACCAAAATACATATTTGTATATATATATCAATCAAACATTTTATATATATATATAACTAATCAAAGAATGTAAATAATGCCACACTTCTCAAGGTGATCCCAAATGAAATAGCAGTTAGTTCCAATGGGTCCGGAGCAGTCCAAATAGCTAGAAGCTATATAAAGAAGTCCATGATCGGAGTTCGGCACGAAAACCGAGGTAAGGATACCAGGCTAATAGGAGAAATGGTCGTTGGTTGTAATTAAGGTAACACCCTAATTTAATGAAAATTATTTCGAAATTAATTGAACAATAATTACAAGTAAAAGTTTATTTGTAAAATCTAGAATTTGTAAAAACTAATGTATTTATACATCTCTAGTAATTTCAGTTACCAACCCAAATAACCAATTTCGAACTATTTTTGATTATTGAAACTATTTCCTTTAATAATAATATAAACCAAAAATTATTATTTTTACATAGTCAAACCCTTATATTTATTAAAAAAAAATAAACTAATTGCATAAAACTAGCTAATTGCATATACTAAACTAATTACATAAAACTAATTGATTATGAAATTAATTAACTGGTTACAAATAACTACTGATGAATAAATTAATACTGATTAATAACTAATTAACTGATTAATTATAACTAAAATAAATTAGCTACTGATTACTACTAAACTAAACTAATACATGAAATTACTAACTAATTACATTAATTTACTAGACTAAATACATTAATTAAACTAATTATTAATTAACTAAACTAATTATTAATTAACTAAACTAATTATTAATTAACTAATCCCTTTAACTCACTCCCCACCCTGAGAAATCGAAAGGAAAAGGAAACAGGGAAGGGAGGCTCACATGAGGGTTTTCCGGCGAGGTCGGGCCGGACAGGGCGTCGGCGGTCGACGTTAGTCTCGGGCGGCGGTCGAACGTTCGGCGGATCTGCTGTGGCGGCGGCTGCTCGGTTCGAGGAGACGGCGGTGCTCGGTTCGAGGAGACGGCAGCCACGGCTCGACGAAGTCGAGGAGATCCGAGGCGGCGGTCACCGACGGCAGCGAAGCTCGGCAGATCTGCTCGGTCTCGCGGCGGCTGGATCTCGAGAGCGGCGGCTGATCTGCTCGTCTCATCGGCCACAGGTGCTCGACGTCGAAGGGGAGATCCCAGTCGCCGACGGCGGATCTGATCTAGGTTAGGGTTTGGATCTGCTGTGTCGGGATGGATCGTGTCCGAGGCTGGACACGATGGTGGTGTTGTGGTATTGGGGTGGACGTGTCCGGGTGTTGGACACAGAAATGATGTACTGTGATGTGGGGTTGTGTCCAGATGGTGTCGGACACAAGAATATGGTTGTAATGTTGTAACCGGACACAGAAAATGAATAGATACGGTGGGACACCCGGGGTCGGACCCGAGGCCAACATGGCTGACACGGTGATGCTGGACACACGGACACGAGCACACAAAATGGTGGTGGCTTGTAGGCTTGTGGGGATTTGTGAGGGCTAGCTAGGGTTTCTTGGGAAGGGTGATGAGAGACTTAAATAGGGAAAGAGGGTGTAGGATGAAGGGTGCGGATTGGCCCAATAATGAATGGTCCAGATCATATATATATATAAATGGGTTTTTCATGTGGAAAAAATGAGGGTGTGAATGGGAGACGGTAAACTGGTAAATTTAATAGAAAAAAATATAATTTAAGAAAAATGTTTTAAGGGCTTCCAAGGCTAACTGATTCCAAATGCTACTAATTAAATCCCTATTTCAAAACCCTAGAAATTATGTAATTTACTTATTTACTAATCCAATGGATATTAAAAATTTATTATGAAAACAACTAGTCTTTCAATAATTTTATTAAACAAAAATTTTATGATTTCAAGCCAATAAATATTCGAAGCCAGAGTATTATATATAATATCATTTATTTATTTATTTTCTATAATAAATCGATATTTAGAAAAAATAATTTTTATACAAGATTATAAATTACCTTCTAAAACCAGACATTGTTCAAAATCTAATACTAGAATTTCAAGGTAAATATTTTATAAATCTGATATTTAAAAAAAATCTAATTATTTCGGAAATTGGAAATCGGAGGTTACAAGTCTACCCACCTTAGAAAAAATTTGTCCTCGAAATTTAAGATCCTCAATATTTGCATTTACACATTATATTATTTCTATCAAAATTTAAATTTCAAGCCAAACAATCATGAAGTAATTCCATATTGTTATTTCTCAACCTTTCAAAGTCCTATAACATCAAATTCCTGAAAATCTTTAAGTTAAAAATCAAATCCCCTTTTTGTAATAATCTCCTCAAAATTTTTTTTTTTTAAGTTTGTATCTAATTACTCAAGGATCTTAATATTCAATCCTCCAATTGCATTCCAATCAATGTATATTTATAACATTTAAAAAAATCTGTATCCTAATTTAAATTTTAAACACTAATCCATCAATCATCCTATTCCTCTAACTCAAATTCAATTGATGCTTATTCAAATATAAATCCTCATCCCGAGAATTGAATTCGGCACTATTCCATTAACAATTTTTTTTTTCCTTATTTTCTTTTTCCTCAATTACTCAACGATGTGATACTTTCAGAATCTTTAATGCAACATTCATAATATAGAATTTTAAATTTCTATTTTGCAATCAAATAGATAAAATGATAATTTCCAAATTTTCTCAAATTTTAATAATCAATCATATCAAGACCTTCCTAAAATTAATAAATCCTCAATTTTTGCCCTGTGAATTTCTTAACTCTCTATTTAAGTTAATGTTTATCCTCGAATTTCAATCATACCTCGATTTTCGTAAAATTAACGGTCCATCAATTCCGTTATATTACTCATTAACTCTTTATTTAAACGAATGCTTATCCTTAAATTTTAAATCTTTTTGTCCCTTTCGTCCAATCATAATCTTCTCAAAATCTTTGCTATGGTCTAAACCTCAATGATCGTGGTTTAAGAAAATTCTACCTACAGCCATGCAATCTAAGAAAATATATAGGTCATGTGTCTTTTGTCATGGTATTGCAGCCTCTGCCAAGGTGTACTACTAGCTACAATCAATCAAAAATCACGAATACAAACCACGGTACTAGGGAATCAATCAATCAGAAGACAAAAACAACATGAGAAAAAGAAAGAACCTGCTAACATATTTCTTGCGGTATCTTCTATCTCTAACATGCTCTTAACTCTAGCACATTCACTATCTAATTCCTATTCCTGTACACTGGTACCCATATCAACTAATCATTAATCCACAAAATCCATGAATACATCCGTATTGCACACACCTGTTTATTTATACTAACATCTGATACCAAGGACCTCTAGCACAATCATAGGTCAAAGATGCATTCAAGGTTTGATACTCCTATCCCTTTAGGTACCACTGTTTCTACTACAAGCACAACCACTGCTAGCTCTCTTACCTATTGTAATTGTCTATACTAGTTGTTCTTATCACTCAAGTGCACGCCAAGTGCAACACAACACACTAAGTACTGCTCTCTCTAATACAACTCTAGATGGACACCCAAGTCTGTTTGTGGTGCCCTCTCAAGCATACTCAAGCCACAGATCCTTACACATGTATATCATCTACTCATATATTAATATTCATATTTCTCATCTACCATAAAATTTAATCCTCAAAATAATCATCAAGGTTTAACTTCTCGATCAATCTTAAAATAATTTGCATATACCTCCTCAAAGTCAGATACTCAACATCGAAATAAAATTTAATCACTTCTAAAATCTTTGTAGCCTTAACCATGTTTATTGAATTCATATTTGAAATCCTCAAAATTTTAATGACACAATCCCAACTTCTCAATAATTCTCAAAAATTTATTTCCACTCTTTAATTTATAAATCTACCAATTTACATATAAGTGCTCATAGTCTCTAATACTCGAGGTGCACTCAATGCATCTAGTGTCTATAACTGTGTACTAAAATTGTACTGCCTGAATCACTTGCACCATTATCTCCAATGATCAAAGTCATCATCACCTGTAATTTCTTTCATAATTTTTAATTTATGTCAACTGGTATATCATCTAATTTATCATCATACAGGGTGCTTACTGTTATTAACGTCATTCTTGACAAATCCTTGATATAGAATCATTAGCACCCTTGGTATTATATTACTAGCTTCATTAATGAATCATCTCATCAAGCTCATTAGAACTCATGTTTACCCGTACCTTCTATAATACTCATGTTTCTTTACTCTCATGGGCAGGCATATGGTTCTATATCTCGATTGATGTATAAGCATATCTCTTAATCCTTTTACAGCCTGTTAAACTAATTTGTGATACACTTCACAACTTTCATTACTAATCCTGATATTTCTCTACTTATGACATCTCATTAAACCCTTTATGCATATACATTTCTTTACCTTTAATATTTCTGATATCATTCATCAATTTGAACATCATGCTCCATAAATCCTTAACACAATTCCTGGATACTTAATCGTTTACATAGATCACTCAATTACATAATCATGATTATCCAGGACGGGTAATTGGCTCTGTTACTAACTCTGAGAACTATCACTGATACTCTATACTCTCCTTAACTCTCAGTCTCTAATGACACTTCTCCTAGAACCATTGTTACAAGGTACTATGCTAAGGGCTAACTCTAAATTAAATCCTACTGCTCACATATCCAACTAAGAAACACTTACAAACTCACAAGTCACACTCAGTCAAACTAATACAAGACACAACCAAAATTGTAAGTCACTAATTATCACACTAACAAGGATCCTTAAAGAAATAAGGCTCAAAGAACTGGGTTAAGGACGGAAGGTATCTTTACTGCTAGTAAAGAAAAGAAGCGATGGAACAAAGTCCTGGAATAACAGAAATAGATAAGTCTTGAGATGATACTTTAAGAGCCAATTTAAGATACAACCTGATAATCATACACGTCTGTCTAAAATTACGACACTCAGAATCCTCGCCACGCCAGTAAGCATAGATGCGATAGACGACAGGTTCCGTAACTAAGGTATGCAACCCTATAATCATGTCATCTAGAATCCTCGCCACGCCAACCGGTATGGCTCCGAGTAACTCTAAATCTCATAACTAAAGTATGTACACCCAAGTTAGGTTCCTACGTTCTCGTCACGACAGCTAATATGGCTGCGATAAACTCTAGGGTCCATAACCAAAGTAGACGTTTTACCTTTCTCACTGTCCTTATCAACATATGTCATCAGATGATACCGTAAATTTTAGCCCGTAAAAATTCATCTCGATATGAAATTAACTCAACAACGATACCAAGAATTAAATTTAACAACTGGTCAACAAGAATCAAACTCAACAATGATACCAAGATTTTAATTTAATAACTGATCAATAAGGATCAAGTTTAATATCAATGAGTGAGGACAGACGGAAACAAGGCGAAGGATTTAAAATTAGAAATTACAATGAGATTCTCAAGGAGTCGTCCCAGGAATCTCTCAAGAATTTGTGATTGAGTAACCTCTCTCATCCTAGTATCCTATGTCCTATATTCTATAGCAGGTACGTAGTAGTACAACTATGACGTCGCACTACTACGACATCGCACAACTAACGAAGTCTGACCTGCATGGGCCACCACTAAAAATGTGTCACGACCCGCACCCGGTTTAGGGGTACGAGTGCGTGGGTACGTCCAGCCTACGCCGCAGCATCGGCGGTAGAACGCTGTCTAGGTCAAGTACTATCTAAATAATCTCACACTAGTATCCAACTCCATAAGGAGACACGGATAACACTATAAAATGAACAACATACTCAATCCCAACTACAGCACGATAAGAATTTGAAGAAACAAAAGAATATAACACAAGTCTACTGACAAAATAATCATACCTGAAATCAGTAACAACCAATCCCCAAGTGTCAGAAACAAGTCCACTAAGGTCACAGTCTGGAAAAATATTTTCCAGTCAGGAAGGAGCAAAGTACATCTCTAAATAGCAGTTCTATATAAATGACATAAACTATGTAGCAGTTCTAGATGGAAATATACCAGATGCATGTATAGGTACGAGAAATATACAATAAAAGAAATACTGGAAATACTGTAAGTAAATGCAGGAAAAGAAACAATATGTCAATGAGCAAGAAACCTATGACTAAGTGTGTGAGTACTAGCTTTAATATGTGATCGGCTTGGAAACTTGATCAGGCTGGTTACATGTGATTAGCTATGATTCACGAAGGTCAGGCTAACCGTTGGTTAGCTATGATGCATAGAGAGGTCAGGCTAATCACACGTAACAGATATGAGGCACGGAGATGGTCAGGCCGCACCCGACGTGAGATGTGGGGTGAGCTATGATGCATGAAAAGTTGGATATGATCACATATCTACACTAAAATACTCTCCACCCCCGACTGGTATAGTAGATCCAATCATGGTACGCTATGGCACGGGATTCCCTAGGGAGGTAGCAAATCTCCCCGGGTCTCAGTGTCTGTACATGCACAAGATATCAAGGAAACAAGTCTTGTACAAGCTACACCATGAATAAGGAATAACATCTCATGACGAGATCCGTGTATACCAATCCGTGTAACCAACGTGTCAAGAACATGGATATTTACACTAGATATAGTGAACATAGGAGATATCATATATTAGAAACTAATCAGAGAATGTACTCGCCTTGGGTCCTTAGCTGGTAAAACCAATGTCCTGTCCCAGAGTATCGTCTGGAGGAACCAACAGTCCTAAAAATATATCAAATACAACATTTGCATCAGGTGCTACACTAACACATCACAAATACATGAACTCAGGGCTCTGTCAGGTATGGCACTAGTCAACTAGGGTCACCTAGTAATTTACCAATTAATCATATTACCAATAATAATTTAGTACATATATATATAGTTATTCCAAAGTATACAAAATATGTATAACTGTATGTACATAAGTGGAAATATATTTTATTTATGTGAAAAATTATACATCACTCATACATATAAACTAGTATACATGTACCAAAATACATATTAACTTATATTATATATATATATATATAAAATACATACCAAAATAATACAATACTATATACAGGTAATATACCAAAATATGTTTTACAAGTACATATATATCAATACAGTTTATATATATATATATACTATATATATATACCAAAAATATGTTTATACATGTTTATATATATAGGTACACCTATTTATACCAAAATACGGTTATATATACATATATACCAATTTATATTTATTTATATTTAAATACTGAATCATACATTAATACATATTATACCAATAAAAACGTATATAATATATATAAGTGTCTATTAGTAATTTGTACAAAATACGTATTTGTGTATATACACTAATAGATGTATATACATATATACTTTTATACCAAAATACATATTTTTATATATATATCAATCAAACATTTTATATATATATATAACTAATCAAAGAATGTAAATAATGCCACACTTCTCAAGGTGATCCCAAATAAAGTAGCAGTTAGTTCCAATGGGTCCGGAGCAGTCCAAATAGCTAGAAGCTATATAAAGAAGTCCATGATCGGAGTTCGGCACGAAAACCGAGGTAAGGATACCAGGCTAATAGGAGAAATGGTCGTTGGTTGTAATTAAGGTAACACCCTAATTTAATGAAAATTATTTCAAAATTAATTGAACAATAATTACAAGTAAAAGTTTATTTGTAAAATCTAGAATTTGTAAAAACCAATGTATTTATACATCTCTAGTAATTTCAGTTACCAACCCAAATAACCAATTTTGAACTATTTTTGATTATTGAAACTATTTCCTTTAATAATAATATAAACCAAAAATTATTATTTTTACATAGTCAAACCCTTATATTTATTAAAAAAAAATAAACTAATTGCATAAAACTAGCTAATTGCATATACTAAACTAATTACATAAAACTAATTGATTATGAAATTAATTAACTGGTTACAAATAACTACTGATGAATAAATTAATACTGATTAATAACTAATTAACTGATTAATTATAACTAAAATAAATTAGCTACTGATTACTACTAAACTAAACTAATATATGAAATTACTAACTAATTACATTAATTTACTAGACTAAATACATTAATTAAACTAATTACTAATTAACTAAACTAATTATTAATTAACTAAACTAATTATTAATTAACTAATCCCTTTAACTCACTCCCCACCCTGAGAAATCGAAAGGAAAAGGAAACAGGGAAGGGAGGCTCACATGAGGGTTTTCCGGCGAGGTCGGGCCGGACAGGGCGTCGGCGGTCGACGTTCGTCTCGGGCGGCGGTCGAACGTTCGGCTGATCTGCTGTGGCGGCGGGTGCTCGGTTCGAGGAGACGGCGATGCTCGGTTCGAGGAGACGGCGGCCACGGCTCGACGAAGTCGAGGAGATCCGAGGCGGCGGTCACCGGCGGCAGCGAAGCTCGGCGGATCTGCTCGGTCTCGCGGCGGCTGGATCTCGAGAGCGGCGGCTGATCTGTTGGTCTCGTCGGCCACAGGTGCTCGACGCCGAAGGGGAGATCCCAGTCGCCGGCGGCGGATCTGATCTAGGTTAGGGTTTGGATCTGCTGTGTCGGGATGGATCGTGTCCGAGGCTGGACACGATGGTGGTGTTGTGGTATTGGGGTGGACGTGTCCGGGTGTTGGACACAGAAATGATGTACTGTGATGTGGGGTTGTGTCCAGATGGTGTCGGACACAAGAATATGGTTGTAATGTTGTAACCGAACACAGAAAATGAATGGATACGGTGGGACACCCGGGGTCGGACCCGAGGCCAACATGGCTGACACGGTGATGCTGGACACACGGACACGAGCACACAAAATGGTGGTAGCTTGTTGGCTTGTGGGGATTTGTGAGGGCTAGCTAGGGTTTCTTGGGAAGGGTGATGAGAGACTTAAATAGGGAAAGAGGGTGTGGGATGAAGGGTGCGGATTGGCCCAATAATGAATGGTCCAGATCATATATATATATATATGGGTTTTTCATGTGGGAAAAATGAGGGTGTGAATGGGAGACGGTAAACTGGTAAATTTAATAGAAAAAAAATATAATTTAAGAAAAATGTTTTAAGGGCTTCCAAGGCTAACTGATTCCAAATGCTACTAATTAAATCCCTATTTCAAAACCCTAGAAATTATGTAATTTACTTATTTACTAATCCAATGGATATTAAAAATTTATTATGAAAACAACTAGTCTTTCAATAATTTTATTAAACAAAAAGTTTATGATTTCAAGCCAATAAATATTCGAAGCCAGAGTATTATATATAATATCATTTATTTATTTATTTTCTATAATAAATCGACATTTAGAAAAAATGATTTTTATACAAGATTATAAATTACCTTCTAAAACCAGACATTGTTCAAAATCTAATACTAGAATTTCAAGGTAAATATTTTATAAATCTGATATTTAAAAAAAATCTAATTATTTCGGAAATTGAAAATCGGAGGTTACATAGTCTATACATGTATCTCTAGTCTTGATCTAGCATTTCTCTATGTTCTAGTTACTGTTCTAGCATTCACTATATTCCAGTTCATTGTTCTAGCATGCACATATATTTCTGTTCATTGCTAGTTGCACCATTGATGACATATGCTCCAGTATTTCTATTTCCAGTATTGTTTATTGCCAGTATATATATCCATCTTGGGATTGGAGATTCGCTGGTGAAACTATAGTATAGCTATGGGCCTAGTCTTTCTGCTATCGTGCTCTCACGAGTGCTTTTGATGGATCAACTGTAGTATCTGATACTGGGCCTGGTGGGTCACCCATTAATTGCTATAAGGGATTCCTTCTTTTCATCGTAAGATGATAAGTAGGAGGGACGAAACTGTAGTAGCGTTGACCTGGTTCACTTTTCTCTTTTTTATTTTGATCTTTTGACGTTTTCGTTATCCAAGTTGATTCTTGTTAGAAAGAAAGGCACGCGAAGTGAGGGTACGATTCTATCGTGAAGAGGGCGTCCTCTGTCCCTGAAGATTTATTTCACGATTTTATATAGGTATGTCTAGATTTGGTTGAAAGGTATGTCCCCCGGGCTCTTAAGATTCCTTATGAATCTTGGACTTCGGATGAAGCATTAGCAGTTCTCCTCCGGTCCAGCCCGGGATTGAAGACGCTATTCCGTTCCGCTTTGCCCCATGGGGATTTCAAACAGCTTAGAGACATACCGTTCAGCCAACTCGACACAGCGTGCTCTAAAGTCGGTTAATAATTCGACTGGAACAACCAACGGCTGGAGGCGACCGTGCCGGGAGGATCGATTCCAATTCGAAGTTTTCTTGCGTATTAAGATTCATTTTGAAAGTAAAAATAGTTATATTTTTTTACAATGTATTATAGTTTTTGTCAATATACATGGAACTGCTGTTAGTGCTTGTACTTCACTCCAATCCTAACCGGATATTTTTTTCAGACTGTGACATAGAGGACTTGTTTCCAGCAAACTTGGAGATTTGGATGTTATTGATTGCAGGTTAGACTATTATTGTTGTTTAGACTTGTCTTGTATTTCATTTATTTTCTTTGACATCTCATTGTGCTTTAGTTATGTGATCGAGTATTTTCAGATTATATTGTGATATCTGTGTCTCCTTATGGAGTTAGATATTCGTGTGAGAGTGATTAGATAGTATTGTGACTCAGACAGCGTTCTACCGCCGATGTTGCAGCGTAGGCTGGACGTACCTACGTACTCGTGCCCCTACAGCGGGTGCGGGTCGTGACATTCAGACCTGGGATAATAACGGTTAGGAACATATACGGAGTCTTCATGCACATCCAAGACGGTAGATTGTACGGAGTGACGATCACATGCCAACACGAATACTGGGAGCCCGAAAGTTCAAAAGGGTAAAACCATCGGAGGAGTGCCCCAATCTAACATTACGCGGATCCGAAGCAAAATCTGGATACTCTCGATCAAAGTGCTTCCATGCTTCTCCATCAGATGGATGATCCAATACTCCATCGAACTGTTTTCTCCTGTGCCAACTAATATTTTCTGCAGTCTCATTAACCATAAACAACCTCTGCAACCGCGGCGTCAAAGGCAAGTAGTACATCGAATCGGTAGGCTTCTTTGCACCGACAAACTTTCCTCTTCTAGTAGCCTTGTAGCGATCAACACAACAGAATCTGCACGCATCTTCATCCTTGCCATCTTTGCAGTACAACATGCACCCGTTGCGACATGCATCGATTTTTTTATATCCCATCCAGAGCGATCTCACCATCCTCTTAGATCGGTAGAAATCTTTAGGCAACTTTGCATCCTCTGGTAAGATCTCTATAATCAAATCCATCAGTCGGTTATAGCATTCTTGCGACATGTTAAAATCGGACTTGATGCTCAACAATCTTGTAACAACCTCTAACGGTGAATGATCTTCACAACCAGGATATAATGGAGTCCTAGAATTCTCCAGGAACTCCATGAACTTTGCAGCATCGATATTTGGTGCCTCCTCATCTGCATCATAATTTTTTAGATCGAAACTAGGCCCCACCGCATCAAAAACCATATTCATCCACCCGTCGTCGTAAGCAGCGTAGTCGTGGACATCCATATACGGCTCCATATAAGGCTCCGAATCCGATGCTAAAGACACAAGTTCTCTGTGCGTGGTCCACTGATAGTAATTCGACGTAAAATCCTTCGAGTACAAATGATATGTGACTTCCACTTCTGGATGATATTTCAAGTTGCGACATCTCACACACGGACACTTAATTTTGATAACGTCCATGTACTGAGGGAACGCCTTGGCGAACTGCAGAAACTGCTGTACACCATCAATGAATTTATCCCGCACACCGCATATGTCATCATGATGACGTTTGTACATCCACGAACGATGATGCGGATAGTAATTCATATCCATTTCTAGATACTTCTGCAGCAAAAATGAATATACAATTACCTTCAAGTATATACTCATCGTTAAATACAGTACATGCACTGATACTCCTAGTCCTAGCATATATACTCATCGTTAAATATAGTACATGCACTGATACTCACTGCTACCTTCAAGTATGGTTGTTTGAGTGATCAACTGAAGGGAGAGCAGTGTGCAGCTCTGTGCTAGCACAACAAGGGGGAGCACAACTGAGCAGCGTGCAGCTCTGTGCTACCACAGTACAAGGGAAAACATACAACAGTTTATAGCAGTAGCAGCTAGCTGTACTGCACAGTACAACAGTGAGGAATCAGTGTGCAGCAACACTGTGCAGTGCACAGCAGGAAGGATGCACATCAGCAAGTAAACTCAGCAAGTAGCAGCAGAGCTAGTGCACTGCAGAGCCTTCAACAACAGGTTTAGCATTCTGTAGTAGCCAATGCAACAGCTCATGCAGCAAGAAGTATCAGCCCAAGTTGGATACGAGTTCTAGAAGAAGCCAATACCGTATATCGTGTCTCAGCTTTGAAGAGTCATTCCCATGTCCGTGTATACGACTCTCTTTGAATCAAGATCTATATCGTATTATATATGCTACAGATACGCAAGGTTGCATCTCAACTCATAGAGCTAACTAGAAGAGAGATAGGGTTAGGGTCTGTGTCTAAAACAATGGAGTGCACCAATGGAGTGCACCCTTAAATATGATAAATAAAGTGAAGGACAAGTCAAAGTATTAGGGTTAGGGTCTGTGTCCAGAAAGCTGTCTGAGTTAGGGTCTGTGTCCAGAAAGTTGTCTCTATGTTTGTGTGTGTCCGTGTGTCCGTGTCAGTATTAGGGTTAGTGTCCGCATGTGTTAGTGTGTCCACATGAGTGTGTGTGTCCGAGTTAGGGTTAGGGTTAGTGTGGGTCATGTCGTGTCGTGTTAGAGAGAGAAAGACAGAGAAAGGAGACAGAGAGAGGAGCTCACCGAGTGATTGGAGAGAGGAGAACGCCGGAGGGATGAGGAGCCGCCGGAGGGAGGAGGACGCCGGAGGGAGGAGGGGAGCAAGAGGAAGGAGGAGCCGCCGGATGGGGAAGGACGCGGCCGGAGGGAGTAGGGGAGCTAGAGGTGCGGCGCCGGGATGAGGGGGCGGTTTAAAATTTTCGATATTTCGATCGAAATGGGGGGAAGAGAAATTCGTCAAACCCTATATGAAATAAATTAGCGACGTCGGTCTTTACGTCGCTAAACGTCGTTGATATAATAATATACTGTGACTTAAATACATAAATGTCGCTAAAATTAAAAAGTTAACGACGTTTAGCGACTACCTAGCGACATAATATATATTTATAATAATTATAGTCGCTAAACGTCGCTATCACCGACGTATTGCGACGTTTTATATGGACGTTGCTAAATACCTATAATTCAGCGACGTTTTATTTTAACGTCGCTAAAAATGTCGCTAATTCCGCAATTTTTAGTAGTGTGTACAGATTCCTCCATCGGGTGCCATAATGATTTCACCGGAGCAGGGGGCCTCGCTGATATCCCAAATTCGTAGCGGTACTCCTTCTCCTCCTCCTGATCAGCAGTAGTCTTAGTTAGGACAGTTTATTTGTTTAGGACTTTTGGCCCATGATATTGGGTCATTTATGTATTGAGATAGTGTTTCAGACTTTATTTGTTCACATTCAATAGCAGTTGTGATGCTTACTGGATATTATTTTTCAGACTTAGTTTGTTTGATGCATGTGAATTTGCTGGATATTTATTTTCATACTTTATTTATTGAGAATGTGTCTATTTCTTTTAATTTTACTTTATTATTTATATTGAATGCTTGAAAATTCACTAGTGCTGAGGAGTCTATTTTTGTTCACCCACCAAAACTAGGTGGGATGTTCACCCCCCACTAACAAATTGACACGTGACATTTTCATCCCAAACAAACCACTTTGTAAGTGGTTTTGTTCACCCACCAAAGTGGTTTTGACCTTTAATTTGTCATATGTCGATTTTTTAGTGGGAGGTGAACATCCCACCTAGTTTTGGTGGGTGAACAAAAATGGACTCTAGTGCTGAGTGTTTCACCGAAGGGGTCGACGAATCTAGAAAATTCAACGGAGGGTTGCTCCTGGTATGTCTATTTTATGAATTGTGATATTGCAGGGATATATGACAAACTGCAAGCATACATTTATTTCAGGTTTTTTAATTTTTTTTTTGCAATTTAGCGACGTTTAGCAACGTTTAGCGACGTTTATATACGTCGTTAACTGTATTAGAACGTCGCTACTTACGTCACTAAACGTCGCTAAATTGCTGATATGGCAGTATTTACTAGGTCAGCAGAACTTCGTTAAATGTGTTACAAAGCGTCGCTAAATAGAAAAATATTAGCGACGTTTAGCAACACACAACATATCGCTAATATAGCCACGTTGCGTCGTTAAACGTCGTTAATATGAAAAATATTAGCGACGCGAATACGTTGCTAGAAAAAATCGCTATAACGACGTCTTGCGACGTTTTTCCTGTCAGTGATTAGCTTAAACGCGATTTCAATAAAAACGTCACTAATTACGTCGTTAAATTTTTTTTAGCAATATTTTTATTTCATTTAGCGACATTTTCAGACGTCACTAATTTAACTCGTTCTGATAGTGTGTGTTAAACGTCGCATGTCCTTCATGTGGCATGTTAGCTAACTAGACATCGACGTACTTTGCCATATTAAGTCGATGTGCATTGCTATATTGCACATGTCAGGTGTTGATCCATTAAAAATGTGAAGAAGAATCTTAGCCATGATGAACCCTCGTCATGGGCACAGTAGCCCACATGGGCTAATATATTGATGGAACATTATGTCCTTAATCACAACAGTTAGCCATGTAGCACAAAGTAGCCAAGCCACATCCACGTTGAACCAAGCTACAACATTATGCTCCAGAACCAGAGTATTCGAGAATGGAGGCGGACGGAGGCGAACTATGCTGTATATACGATGTACTCTAGTATCCCATATAGCAGGCACGGCTGCCTAAAGACAAGTAGAGAACTAGCCTATCGATGTCATCCTAAGATATGTCAAATCAAATATCTCAATCCATATAAGCAAATAAATAACAAAAATAATTATATATAAAAAGCTGTAAGACATTCCAAACGCTGTAGTCAGGAAGCTAATATAAGGAAGTATAATACTAACATAGTGTCTAACACAGTACATGTCCACATAACTAGCGGTCGTCTATCATAATATGACGGTGGGAGCATGCTCCCAAATGCAAGGGTTAAACATTTGTGTTGGGCTAAATGCCATAACTGAAATACATAATATGCAAGTAAAAGATAATAATAATAATAAAAATCACTCGTGATTGGGTACCACAATCCTCCGAGTACGACCATCTGTGGAAGAATTGGTAGATCCTTTGGTGCTACTAAAAAATTTGATCATACAAAACAAGTAGGGTCAACCTCAATAGCATGTATCATAAGGAAGGCTCAAAGAGAGAGGTAACAACTAATAAAAATAGTAAAATGATAGCATTAGATCCATATCAATGAAACGGTATATAGGGACCTGAGTCATAGTCTAAGTGTCACGTTCCGATCCCGCAAGACCAAAGTCGTCACTGGACGTAATGTCGTACAAGTCTAAATTGTACTTGTACAAGGCATATACAAACATGGTCGATAGAAGATCTCAGAAACAAAATCGTTGTAGCAAAAATAAACAGTAAAACTAA
Organism: Iris macrosiphon; assembly: GCA_036927795.1. Taxonomy (NCBI): domain Eukaryota; kingdom Viridiplantae; phylum Streptophyta; class Magnoliopsida; order Asparagales; family Iridaceae; genus Iris; species Iris macrosiphon. The sequence goes on from JAYESA010000012.1 coordinate 70,326,873, forward strand.
ATAGACACGAGATATACGAAAGTGATTCTCTTTATTGATAATATAGCAGCGGAATTACAATGACTCAACTTACACAAATCTTATGAATAGGCCTGAAATGAACCGTCTTCTGACTAGGCCTAGAAGGGGCTAAAACAGTCCGTGGTCGAATTGTCGTTTTTTAGGAGTAATTATAAGGGCACTACACATTTTACTCGGGGCTAGCCCGTTGGAAATTTAGAAAAAATTACAAGTTTGCCATCATGAAAGTTACTCGGGGCTAGCCCACTGTTATAATCAGGACTGTTAAAATTTTGACAGTCCTACCACTTGGAAGGACTGTCAAAATTTTGACAGTCCTACAAATTGTTAGGACTGTCAAAATTTTGACAGTCCCATTTTTCCTAATTACAAGTTTCCCAAAGTTACTTGGGGCTAACCCAAATTGTTATAATCAGGACTGTCAAAATTTTGACAGTCCTACCACTTGGAATGACTGTCATAATTTTGACAGTCCCACAAGCTATGTGAACTGTCAAAATTTTGACAGTCCTAATTTTAACCCACTGAAAATTTTATATAAAACTAGGACTGTTAGGATTTTGACAGTCCCACAAACAATGAGGACTGTCAAAATTTTGACAGTCCTCATTTTAATTGTCAGGATTTTTTTTTAAGTTTATTTCTATTTAGTTAGTTTTGGATTTTGATTTTTTTTATTTAGTTTAACATCCAAAATAAAATATGTTATCATTGAACCAAAAAAAAAAAAACTACCGTACGAATATTACGCCTGCCGTCGATCAGACTTCAAACGGCCATAACTATTTGTTTTCAAATCGTTTTTTGTCACATAATAGGTCTATTTGTATGTTTTCGACAGTAACACAATTCGTGTAGAGAGAATTTTCATCCGAAGTAAGACGTACATATTACAGGCAAAAATATAAAATATAAAACTTTAAAGTATCATAACTTTTGACTGGAAGATCGAAACAAGCTCCAGTTTGTACCAAAATGACCGTATGAAAAAGTACTTCGGGATAAACCGTTTCATCGTTTGACGGACTTCACAAATTTTTAGAATCGTAAAAAAATGATGTTTCGACCTCCAAATTTTACTTTTGGTAAATTTTTTTTTTTACAAATTATTTAATGTACCAATAATAAATTTACTATTTTAAATAACAGAATACTTTAACAAATTTTAAGGATAGAAATTTTAAGGATATTTTAAAATTGGCCCCCCAACAATTAACAAAAATAAATTAACAAAAAAAAAATTTAGGACTGTCAAAATTTTGACAGTCCTACCAATTTGTAGGACTGTCAAAAGTTTGACAGTCCTAAAAATATATGTTGAATTTTTAGGACTGTCAAAATTTTGACAGTACTTCCAATTGGTAGGACTGTCAAAATTTTGACAGTCCTAAAAATCAACATATATATCAAATTTTGACAGTTCTTCTATTTTTTCATTTTCTTTTTTGGTTTTGATGGCGACGACGACGGGAGGCGACGACGACGGGAGGCTGCGGTGAAGGACGGCGGGAGGGGGGAGGGCTCCGGTGGGGTGGGAGGGTTTGGGAGTGTTTGGGAAGAAGGGTTTCAAAGTGGGCTAGTATGAGTAAACTAATGGGCTAGTGTGAGTAAACTTTGCTCATTAATGGACTAGCCCCAATCCTGGACTAACCCCAAGTAAAAATTGTAGTGCCCTTATCAACAGCCTTTTTTAGAGGAAAACCTAACCTGACCCGTATGTTAGTCGGACCGGTTCCTGTAGAGATCAACCCACCCTTACTGATTTTAACCAAGTCCTGGTTGGGTCCGAGTTTTGGTTGATCCTAACCTGGACCAATTGGACTCACTTAGCACCTTGAAATAGCTCTAGACTTGGACGTATTATCTTAACTCGGTGTTTTGGATCAATAACCTACCCAATGTCCTACGAAGATAAGTTCTCATTTTTCCTCAAGTTGGACCCCCACTTATAAATCAACATTTAATTAAAAAATAAATCTAATAGAAAGTTGTGTTTTCCTAAGGACCGTTTATCATCAAGAACTTAGGCCTACGTCAATGGGAGGCTCTTCATTTAAAAAACTATACAATAGAACCTCTTCATAGAAAAAAAGAATGTCTTCAATATAAATTTCTATTTAAGACTATTATATACTAAAAAAAATTAAAAATAAAGGAGATGTACATGTAGCGTTCTTGGTATAGTTTTTCTATGTCTATATAACATATGAAAATAGATTCATGTAAATATTTACTTACCATATGTTGTTTAGCACATGGGGGTGATGAACTGATCTTCGGCCTGGAGTGACCTTAAACTCGTATGGGTCAGGTCCAGATTGTCATTATTGGGAGAAAAATACAGCACGACCCGTATGTTAGTCGGAACGGTTCCTACATAGATCAACCAGTCCTACCGAATTTTAACCATGTCCTGGTCGAATCCGAACTTCGGCCGAGCCTGACCCGGATAGTCTGACCCACTTGGCATCTTGACATAGTGCTATACTTGGACGCATCAAGTATTTCAAGTCCATGTTAGTCGTACGAAATTTATGGCAGTCTGACTTTTTTTTTTGTCAAGTTGGCCGCCGTAGGAAATGCTAATAAGCTATCATACCCCACTTATAAATCAACATTTAATTTAAAAATAATTATAACTAAAAAAGAGTTTTTCTAAAGACCACTTATTATCATAAACTTCATTTAGCAGCAAAGGTAATAAAGAATTTAATTTAATTTTTTTTCATTTTATAAACGATAATAGACCTCTAATCTGGGAAGTTACTATGCCAACTTGATAGGAATACAATGAGCAATAAGCAGCATTTGATTCTTGGACCCATTCCCACTAGAAAGTCAGGCGGCTTCAAATTTCTACCTCTGTTGATCACGAGGGCAAAAAAAAAAAAAAAATCCTTGACACTTTTAAGTGCTATCTAAAAATTTCTTTACTTTCAACGACACATCACAAGTGTTTTATGACGACACTTTCTAAATGTCGTGTAATGCATATTTTATGGCATAGTATTTGTGTCATCTTAATGTGCTTCAATGATATCTGATAAGTGTCGTCATAAATTTTTTGGACTTCTCATAAAACGGATTTTAAACGTCGGTTTTTTCAAAAAAAATCCTGAATGTAACATTCAGAGTTAATTATCCAAAGATTCGAGTGATGTGTAAGCAAACGCACCCTGAGCCATGACCATCTTGGAGTGCGTGACCTCAGCTGTAAACAAAACGTACCAATCAACTAATTTTTTTTTCCTTAATTAAACTACCGTCCGACCTCCTTGACAATTTTAGAAGACAACGGTTAAAGGTATTTTTAAAGTACCGATTATGAACTGACACAATTTTGAATAGTTTTAAGTAGCAACTTCTAAACTAGTCCAAATTTTACTTGGTAATTCATTAATGAACAGTTCTGAAATTTTTTTACACGAATAAAATTATTTATATGTCAATATATAAATAAAATAATATAACACATAAAATAATAAAAATAACACATAAAACAATAAAAACACATAAAATAATAGAAACGCCTGGATAAAAGTATGAGAGAGATTTTAAGAACTTACAGGAAAAGAAACCGTAGTTTGGAAGAAATAGAAGTCAACATTTGATTAAAATAATAGAAACACATAAAATAATAGAAACGATTTGATAAAATTAGGAGAGAAATATTTTAAGAACTTACTAGGAAAAGTAGTCGTGGTTAGAATAATAAAACCCCTAAGAACCCGCCAATTTAGGGTGTTTATAAAGACAATCAAAATTACATTACACCGATTTTGGAAAGTTTTTGAGCCGACCAAAACCAGTGCCTCAAAAAAATTAACAAGCAATAATTTTTAAAATACTTCATAAACGGTCGGTTCAAAAATACCCCAAAATCGGTAAAAACACTGTTACAAAACATATCCTAAGAATTTTTTTATGGCCACTACACTTCTTACTCGGGACACTCAATTTTTTTTGGCAGGAATGTCAAAAAAAATCGGTAAAAATACTGTTACCAAGCAGACCCAAAGGATTTTTTAGGGCCACTACACTTCTTACTCAGGACTATCAAATTTTTTTTGGCAGTACTGTCAAAAATTTGGTACTCCTTCCAAAATTTTGACAGTCCTAAAATAAATAATTTTGACAGTCCTACTTATTGGAAGGACTGTCAAAATTTATGACTGTATGTAAGATAACAATATTTGGACTGTCAAAATTTTTGACACTCCTACCTATTACTCCTACCTATTGGAAGGACTGTCAAAAATTTTGACAGTCCCGAATAACTTGTGTAGTGCCCCTAAAAAACTCATAATTTAAGTGCTATGCTATGACTACAACCAAATGCCTACAACCCTCTTACAACCGCCACTGGGCGCCCAAGTGGCGTCCACGTGGGGCCGTCAATTGGAGGAGGTGAGAGAGGTGGGACCCGGTGGCTGTTCGGGTGGTCGTCACGTGACCGAAATGCCACATAGCGGTCGTTCATTAGGGGAAAGGTGGGGCCAGGGGTGACCCACATAGCGCGGGGGGGTAGGAGGGATGGTGTGTGTGTGTTGTAAGAAGGTTGTAAGCATTTGGTAGTAAACTTAGCATTATTGCTAATTTAATCACACTGCCTGCAAATAACAGTAAACATCCATCACCAGAACTCGTTGGTCAATGGCAAAGCTAATGATGAAAAGGAAGAAATTACACATCATGAACTGCTAATATGCATATCTCAAAAACTAAGAGGTAGAATTTTCTTCAAAAGCAGATGACTCTAAAACCTGAACAACAAAGAGAATGAGAAAACCTTGATCAAGTTCCTGAAATAAAATTAGCCAACAACAAACAAAAACATTGGGAAGATAAAGAAGATATATACCACGATCTTAATTGTGACTTGAGCTTTATCACAGATCGATCGAAAATATATATATATATGATTCGAACATCCATTTTTGAAAAGTTTATGGAGATCTAATATGATGACAACGAATTGACTATGATGGAAGTCAATCAAAAAATTGGAACGAGATGCTGAACCAATAAAGACTTCTGATATCCAGCAAAACTCTCTGAAGCTATATAGAACAAGAGCAACAAATCATTAGTTAATATTTGATTGCAATTGGTAAAAGCTTAAAACATGTTCATGCCAGGTTTATCTGTGTTGAACAATAGAACCTGAATTAAAAGTGACAAAAACAGTATTGATAAACATTATAGTAAGAAAGATTTCTCTATCTGAATGCCTAATGAGAGTTTGGCACACGTCAAAATTAGTTGCTTAAGCGATACGAACGATGGTTAGTTGATATTCCTTTCCCCTATTACACTTGCAAATTAGAATTATAAGTAGATGCACATGATATAGTCATGAACTGAATGACAGCCATTTCTTGCAAAATAATAATTATTTTTGGTCATTGACAAACTAGAAAATTCGTCAACTTGTCTGTGCTCTTGAATGCAAAAGAAAAGAATGAACCTAGCTCATATGGTTTAGGGGTTACTGGGTAACCTACAAGGTTCCAGAATCCAGAACCTGCACTTCAAACACAGCAAGTTACCGATGTGGATCACCAATATTGGTGATTGAGAACTTAAAGATGATGTTCAACAAAGATATCAAGCAAAATGTAATAGTAAAGACAATGAAATCAATTATCAGAATGGAAAGATACAAGAAGAGGTGATGAGGACATCAGACCTCCAACTACAAAGACCTACCAACGTAGAAGACGGCTCGACATGGCTTCGATATGGATTAGCCTTTAAATCTGAATTTGAATTTTGAATTCAGATTTCATTTCATTATTCTATTTCATTTGTTATTCTGTTTTTATTGTTACCTAGTCTCTAGAAAGAGGTTGTGTGGTTGTTGAGTTGTTGTCTTCTTGTTACAACTTGCATATTCCTTAGGAATTGGTTAGATTGATTAGTTGTTTTGTTTGATGTAAGCTTATTTATATCCTTGTTTGTCAAAGGATAGGGCAATGAAGATGAATGAATGAAAAGAACTCTTTTTTTCTTTATGAACTCTACTTTGCCTATGGCTGAGATGGCCAAACCCTTCCCCCTCTCATAAACCACTCTCAGACCCTACCTCCCCCTTCCTCTTACGAACAGCAGCAGTAGTAGTCACAGCAGCAGCAGTACAGATACAGCAGCAGTAGCGGCAGCAGCAGCAGTCACAACAGCAACAGCACAAAAGCAGTAGCAGCCGACACAGCAGAAGCAGTAGCAGCAGACACAGTAGAAGCAGTAGCAACAAAAACGACAGCAGTAAAAGCAGAAGCAGTCATCCCCCTCCCTTTTTGGTAATCACTCGACATTCCGATTTTATCCTCCCTCTTCATTTCAAAACAAGTAGATATGACGGCTGCATCCACCATCTAATATGCTATTAATAAGCTACTGACCCACCCATAACTTGAATGCTTCTAAAAAAAAAAAAAAAAATTGGAACTTGTAGTCATCACCCACTTATTAAATAGAGAACTATCCTGACTTAGTGGTAACTTGACTCAATTTTCTACAAAATCTAAGATTGCACGATAGTTTATAATCTATTGCATTATATAATCATTAATCTTGATAACCTAGAAATTTTTTGGCTAATTAGTAGGAGAGCTAAATGAACTTACTTTCATTCAATTAAATTTGTTGATTTTAAGCCTCGCATTCATTCCGCATAAATTTTGGTATCATAGCATGATTTAGGGTTCATTGTGCATTAGATTCTTTCAATTCGTACAATGAGAACATATAGAATTTTGTTAGGACCCATATCACATTGCATGAGCACCCGAAGCTGTAGACAATACCAACCCACTCCTGATATTGCCCCTGAACAAGATCAAATATTGTAAGATATTCAAAACCGCCTAATTAACATAGAAAAATATGTTAATGCGCTAAGAACGTCTAACAAAGATACTAGAAACCGAATCGAAAGACTTGAACATGAACGTCATAGAACTCCTGACATGTTGATCAAGGGTTCCCATCATAGTGGCCATCGAGAGATGAAAAAAGACAAACATAGGGGTTTGGATCATCTTAGGGATGACCTAGTTGGACATCAAGACTATAGGCAACGCCAAGATAATCTGGATAGGAATCGACCTAGAGGTCTTGATTATCGTCAAAATGATCCCGTCTGACATCATGACTATATGTCACTCCCGATACCTCATCGGGACTTAGGAGAGTGCAAAGATGATCGTCCTGAAGACAATGGATATATGGATCTCATTAGGTATTCCTCGACCTTTAGGAATGTTGATAGGGAGCGTAAAGACCCTAGACTTACTGTTGTTCGATGTGTGTTGTCACAAGAGAGACACTGACGATTGGCGTCGTACCTCAATTTTTCACATCTTTATTACAATTGGTAATCAATCATGTATGGTAATTTTGGATAGCCGGTGTTGTGTTAACGCCATTGCCTCTAACATTGTAGCCAAGACTGGTCTTAAAACTGAACCTCGTCCTAACCCATATAAGGTTAGATGGGTAGACGAGTCATCCATCAACGTTAAGGAGAGATGTCTTGTGCATGTTGAGTTTGCTATTTACAAGAATAAGGTATGGTGCCATGTGATTAAGATGTGTATGGGACATCATTTTAGGAAGACCTTGGCTATTCGATTTAGACGTCACTCTCTATGATCGTTCCAACTCTTGCACCTTCATGTATAAGGGTCAAAAGATTAGGCTCAATCCTATGCAACCAAAGCCAAATCCAAATATTGAGAAGAATGGAACCTCCGATAAGAAGAAATGGCTTTACCTTATAGGCCCTAAAGAACTAGAAGATGAGATTGCTAAAGGGACCACAGTAGTTGCCTTGGTTGCTAGAGAAGTCCAAGATGACTCCCGAGAGCAAGTCCCAAGTGAAGCAATCCCTGTCATAGAAGAGTTTAAGGATGTTTTCCATGAAGATCTCCCAAACTGTTTACCACCGATGTGTGACATCCAACATGCTATTGATCTTGTTTCGGATGCAACCCTACATAATCTGCCGCACTACCGACTGAATCCCACCGAGCATACAGAGTTAAGACGGCAAGCTGAAGAGTTATTAGGTAGAAGAATTATTAGGGCGAGCATGAGACCTTGTGCATTACCTGCTCATTTGACTCCAAAAAAAAGATGGTATATGGAGAATGTGTGTGAATAGCCGTACGATCAATAAAATAACGGTTAAATACCGTTTTTCGATTCCCAGACTGGATGATATGTTAGATATGATGTCTGAAGCCACTATCTTTTCAAAAATTAATCTCAAAAGTGACTACCATCATATTCGCATTCGACTAGGGGATGAATGGAAGACCACTTTCAAGACAAAAGACGGTCTTTATGAGTGGCTGGTCATGCCCTTTGGACTATCCAACGTTCCTAGCATATTTATGAGAATAATGACGCAAGTGCTTAGGCCTTTTATGGGTAGATTCTTGGTTGTGTATTTTGACGATATACTTATCTACATCCAATATAGGGACCAACATGTAGAACATTTGAGACAGTGTGTGCCACGTTGCGCAAAGAGAGCATGTATGTGAACCCTAAGAAATGTGCATTCTTTACCGAAGAGATTATTTTTCTAGGGTTTGTCGTATCTTATGCAGAAATCTCTGTCGATTCCCAGAAGATAAAGGCAATTGAAGAGTGGCCCGAGCCCCGGAGCATTAGAGATGTTATAAGTTTTCACTGGATAGCAACTTTCTATCGTCGGTTTATATGGGAGTTTAGCACCGTCATGGCCCCCATAACCGATTGTTTAAAGAAGGAAGCTTTTGAGTGGTCAATTGCCGCCACCAAAGCATTCAAAGATGCGCCATACTGATTTTTTGAAAGTGTTTAAGGTTGCATATGATACTTCTTGCATAGGCACAGGTGGGGTTTTGACCCAAGAGGGACTTCCAGTAGCTTCTTTAGCGAAAAATTAAACGAGGCCAGACAGCGCTACTCCACCTACGATAAGAAGTTCTATGCGGTCATTCAGTCCCTTCGCCATTGGAGACATTATTTACTATCGCATGAATTCGTTATCTATTCTGATCACAAGGCCTTGAGAAACCTTAACTCCCAGAAGAATTTGAATGCTAGACACGGTAAGTGGGTTGAGTTCTTGCAAGGCTATACTTACGTGTTAAAACATAATACGGAAGTTGAGAACAAAGTCGCGGATGCGCTTAGCCGACGTATAGCTGTACTGTCTGTCATGAGTAATGAAGTTGTTGGCTTTGATAAGATAAAGAGGAGTACGAGTCGTGCCCTAATTTTGGTGATATTTATATACTTTGAGAGATGGGTTGACTCGTGAGATAGATGGCTTTCTATTGACGGATGGCTATTTATTTTGATTTAGCAAGCTATGTATCCCATATGTCATTGAGTGATTTTTTGGTGTAGGAATTACATGCAGGTGGTTTGTCCGGTCACTCTGGGCAAAATTCATAGAAGTTGTTATTGAGGATCAATTTTACTGGCCTAGTGTCTGTAGTGCCCCACTCCGCGTAGGCACTATGTACAAGAGATATCGCTTTGCTGGCTCGAGCGGAAGCCTTTTCGGATAGTTCCCGATCGAAACACAAGACGATTGATCTCGGTGAGTGGGCAGAAACTTCATTCTCTGATTCTTGCATGCCTTAATAATGAATCTAAGTTTTTGAAATGCTTGCTTGCTTAAGAAGATAGTTTCATAAGAAGAATGATAGAACCTGACTCTGCATGCTTAATAAGAGAACTCACATAGCTTGTCATTGAAACAAACCTGCTTGCCTAACTAGAGAATGTCTATACTTATCTAAAAGAGAAAGAGATAGAACCATTGCTATGCTAGTTAAAAGATAGAAATGTTGTATGCTTAGTTACACGGACACCACTATCGTATGAACCGTTGTCATGGTAATAAACAAGAGTAATAGATGTTCATATGTTTCTATCGTATATGCTAAAAGAAAGAGTAGAATTGCATACTTAGTTAAAGAGATAGTAAAATATTTCCATGCTTGCTTGCTTAAATAGAGATTGTTACATGTTTCCATAGAAGTTATCAAAATGCTTGAACGGTATCAGAGAAATGGCAGCCAGTCTGCATAAGAGATAGAAATGGCAGCCAGTCTGCATAAGAGATAGAAATGACGGCATGTCCGTACAAAGATAAGAGAGAGAGAGAAGAGATTGAATATATGCTTGTTATTGAACTGTTGCTTCCATATAGACTTTATCTGATAGAGCTGCATTCATGCATTGGTCATAGACAACTTGTGCACAAAAAGAATCCCATGAACCATTTTCTGGGACGCTGGGGACCTGGGAGGGATCAGAGGAATACCTGAGGAAAAGAAGTCATCGCGATCAGGGGGTATTCATGTCTATTAGATAGCTGGTTCACGAGTCAAAGCAGCTATGTATATGAGCGAGTATACATTAGTGCAGTGCTGGGTCGTGATAACACCGCTTCTAATCTTGAGGAAGGGGACTCATGGACCATCATATAGTTAGGTCGCATGTTAGGATTCAGCCTTCTTGTATACCTAACTGCTTGATGCAGAGACGGACAGGAAAAAAGAACCTTATATATATATATATATATGTTTATGCAAATTGTTGCTAACTTGTATGTCTACTGCAGGGATAACCGTTCGAAAAAGGATAAGAATCACTGAATAAGTGATATTCATGAAATCGAACATGCTCTCCTGTATTGAATGCTTTCATAGAGAAGTCTTGTTTTCGTATATGCTTCTATCTCGTTGACACGATAAGATGTTATTGATAAGAGTAAGAGAGAGATGCATAGAGAGAGATGCTAAGATGATAGTCCACTAGATGCTTGCAAGAGTCTTTAAAGAAATGCATATGACTCACGAGACACGCTGCACACCAGAGATAGTAAACGAATCTGCTTATCGTATATGAACTGTTCGTCTTGCCTGCTTGCTTATATATCAAATATGAACTCTGATTTCAAAGATATTTTCGAAAAAGAAGTAATATGACTCCGTTCCTGTACTGCATGTAAAGAACATAGGTAAAACTAGAAAGATCACTAGTAATGTTATGTTTTGTCGCATGCTTACTTAGTGTTGGTTTCAGGAAATGTTGCTTCTGTTCGTTGATCTTAGACTCACCAGTACTTTCTCCAAAGTCCTGACCCACCAACAGTTTATTTGTTCGCAGGTACTGGATCGTCCGAGGAAGCGATAGCCGTGCCTCATCCCCAGGATCCGGAGATCTCGTTTCGATGCCTTGAGCCATATCGATTACTTTGAGCTACTTTTCTATAGAGGGACATAATGTATGGAATGAAGCCATTGTATTCAGAGAACCTCGTGCCTTGTGATTTGTCCCGTATACTCAGATGGATTTATTGTTTGCAACACTGTCCCTCTGTTGCGTACACAACTTAACGATATTGCCTTGTGCGGGCGCAACCCCAGTCTCGTACGGTATCACATCCTAATGGAAACGATCGTCCCGCGGGAGCACTGGCGCGGTGATTCGCGCTAGCTGGGGCAGCCGGTTCTTGCGGGAGATCGAGGCATGACATAATGGTATCAGAGCAACTCGATCCTTTGGCCTTACGTCCATTTCGCTCATGTTCATAGATGGCGATTCCTTGTACATTAATATCATTATTGAATAGAGCGTTCCATACAATAAGTCTATAGATATTCTCAAAGATGTGCACAAAAGTTTTCTTGATTTGATTTATCGCTTGAGAGTTATGGCTTCTGATTTCTGTTTGCATGAGTGCTTGTTATAGATTGCTAGAGTTTTCGATTGAGGATGGTGAGGGATGAGGACTATCGCTGCTCTGGATATCAAAAGTTTTTTCTTGAAGTTTCGAGGACGAAACTTTTTGTTGGTGGGTAACTATATAGTGCCCCGCTCCGCATAGGCACTATGTATAAGCGATATCGTCCGAATGAGCTCCCTGAATTGCCACGTGCCACCATGTAATTCCGGAGACCAGACTCCATTCCTCAGAATGACACTCACATGTTCCCTCCTTTCATTCCCTCGATACGCTATAGACCCTCCTCGCTCAACCAAACTTTGGTGTGCAATCTATGGGTCAAACCATAGGTCTGTGGTCTCTCCATCTTTGAAGACCCTCGAGATCAACTACTTCAATTGAGAGCGGTATAAAGTAATACTTTTGAAAACAACAGAGTCATTATTGTTTGAAGACCTACTCCAAAAAATCTGTCCCCCCAAGTATTTGTTCTCCATCCAAGCTGTCCATAGTGAGTTTCTCGAAAGAAACTTCCAAGTAAGCTTCACTCCAGCAACATCACGGAGTAGTCGTAAAGGCTGCAGACCTACTTCTCCTTTATGCGGTCGACAGAGGGTGTCCCGCCCTATAGCATGAATCCCCCCTCTCCAAACAAAGTTGACAAATTTTTTTGATCCTATTAATCGTAAAGATTGAAAATAGTATAGCCTGTAACCAAAAGCGGACAATCGCTGTGATGACTGCGCGAACCAGCTCAATCTGTCATCCAAAAGATAGATTTTGGGCATGCCACCCCTCTACTCGTCTCTGTGTATACTCAACTAGACTCTGACAGTCCATATCTCTAGCGTAATTGATTGATAGCGGGATCCCCAAGTATCTGACCGGAAGCTCACCCCACTCTACATCCAGTAGTAATTTAAAATCCACGAAAAATCTGGTATAAAACCCATCGATAAAACCGAAACCCAAACCCTATTTTCTATTCCCACCATCGCAAATCGCCTTGGAGCTCGAAGTTTTGCATCCCAGCGCGTACCCCGACAACCGACGACCACCTTCGACTGCCTGCACCACCGCCAGCGCCGCCGCCTACCGCCGTCGACCACATGAAACCCGTCCACCCGACCGATAGCACCCCTTCCAGGTGCCCTACTTCACGCGTTCGTTTCTCCCAATCTACTCGACAAAAGTTCGATCTATTTAATTCTATGCGTAGCCTACTTAACCCCCTATGTGATTGTGAATTTTTCTGGATATATAATGTAGGTTTGATTAGAGAGAAAAAAACCGATTTCAAGTACATGTATATAGAACAGATTTTGTGTATTAAAACCCTATGATGGAAGGCGAATAATCGCCATGATATTAGATAATTTAGAAAACTAATTATATAGCCATGAAGACAACATATACGGCTTCAAACCGATATATTGTTTGCATATTTATTATCGTTATTTCTATATTAAAAATCTTGTAGAAAATTATGAAAAATTTGTTTTAAAAGATTGAAAAACTCCGATACGGAGTTGGTCCCGACATATCGGACACACGTCGCGTGATGATTACACCAAAAGGCGCGTAGAGCTAACACGGGCATGTGGGCTTTGGAGAAATTCGAATTATTTGCGTGTGCGCGACGAGCTTGATCTGTATCCGTCGAAAGTCCTCGTATCGACACTTTTACAAAATATCCAATTAGTTTTTACTCGCTCATCGGATCGCAACGAAACTTGTTCCGATGGACTCGCATAATTTGACTTGTCTAGTGACCCAAATTTTGTCTGATTTCGAGATAGTCGACCGGATAGCCTTTTTGCGGGACCCACGATACAATTTGACGAGCGATTTTGTGATCGGCTCACCGAAATTCAAAACTGGACATACCGTTGAGTTCGTATCGCCGTTTAGAATTCGTTTGACCTATAATATGTCCAATTTAAAGACCTTTAGCTTTGGCACATTTTTCGGTGCAATGTGGACCAGATATGGATATTGTTTTGATCCGAAATTATCGTTTTTGTTCATGTGTCCAAATTGGACGAAATATATATATATATATATATATATATATATGTGCTCAAGAACCATCCGGGTGATTTTTTATTATGAAATCACCCTATGTTACATAAGTTGGATTTGAATTGGGTGATTGAGATTAAAAGGTGTAGACCACACCACATTTCAATCTCAACCACCAAATCTCAATCAAATCCATGTAACATAAGGTGGTTCTATAATATAAAAACACCCGGATAGTTCTATAGCACTCATATCTCTCTCTCTCTCTATATATATATATATATTAGGATTCGAACTCAAAATCTTCATAACCAACTCCTAAGTATTTAACCAACTGAGCTAGACTTCAACGAAGTCCTTATATAAGGGCTATATTTATATACTTATAAACTATTTTTTCCCCTAAATTCAGGCGCTTGAGGCTCCACTACTCTCCATGCGGATGTGGCCCTGGGTATAAATACTTCGAATTTGATATTAAGCTTAAGCTACAATTTTTTGTTCAGACAAAGTTCATGAGCTCATAAGAAAAATCAATTTTTGGCTTAAGTTTATAATTCTTTCTCATTTAAAAAAGTTGCTCACGAGCTGAGTTCACGAATAGTTAGAGAGCTGAGTTAGAGCCCAATTTTGGTCCATCTAAAGCTCGACTCCATTTTTCCTTAGAGAGACGAGCAAGAGCAGGGGGTGTTGCTCAAAGATCAGATCGTTGACACCCCTATCTAGAGCTTATATGGAACACTTGAACCAAATCAGCACTTCATACCACGTATGATTTAATAATCAAAACCACTTTTTTTAAAACCTCTAGGCTCCTAGGCCAGCTCCCTCGTCTTATCGTCTAAGAGTGCCTAGACATGTTTAGTCTCGTCTGAAGAAGAAAAATGTCACCTGGACAGATTATCAAAGTTTCTTTTTATAATACCTTTTGTCACTTTTTTAGCTTATTTTAGGTTATCCAAATATGTTTTATATTCATTAAAAAATCATCAAACTTGAGTTTTTAAACAATAAAATAAAGAAAAGAGTCAAAGAAGTAAAGAACATTTAAAGAAAACAAACCATATCTTTTTTTGTGAGCGAGTGCAAAGAAGAATAAAATCATCAAAGAAGAATAGAAAAAGAAAAAGGAGATAAAACTCAACTTAATTTTGACAACAATGGTGAAAACCGTCAAAAAAATCATCCCTTGAGGAGTCCAACCGAGGAGAATGTCGTTGCTCTCTTCTTTGTCATCGTCACATCCTTTCTTTTCTTTTCCTTTTGATTTATGTCTATTAGCTAGTAACTTATAGTATTAAAACTTAAAAAGAGACTCAATTCGGACTTTTAAAACTTTAGCATATTATTTTAAAAACCAATAAAAAATAACCAATAAAACCAAACAAGCCAATAAAACATAAAAAAAATCGAACAAAGTCCAAAATAACTGCATAAAACACCCAAAACAGGTAGTGTGCGTATAGGCTCGCCTAATCTCGCCTTTGGCGCCTTTCTCGCCTAGGTGTCACCTATCGTCTGCCTTAGTCGGTGAAACAACGGCCCTCGCCTTTTGGGTGCCTAAGTGTGCAGCGTGCCTGGGTAGCATCTTTAATAACACTGATCTAAGCTGCACATAATGGTAGAAAAATTATATAAGCTGAATCGAATATGGATAAGCAAGATGGGTGCCCAATTGTAGGGAATGACACGTCAGAAGAGAAGTTGCTCCCGGATACCATACCTGGTCACACAAGCTAAGGGCATATTTTATAGCTCTATTGTAAAACTTGAATGAATTTATCCTCATGAAAATACATATTATCAAAATGAATAGCTAGCAGATAAGATGAATAGCAGAAGCCCAAAAAAAATTTCTTGCTACATATTAGAAATGCAAGTAGTTACTTATAATGTAACGTTACATGACTTCCCACTGATTATAGATGACATGTGAATAAGAGTATGAACGAAAACTAAATTCAATCCAAAATCTTTGCCAGTTTGTCCCACTCAAGCCATTAAAATCTCCACATACAACATCTTCATCTAGGTTTTCCATATTAACAAAAAAATACAAAACAAATAAATACAGTAAGCATCTAATGACAAAGAACTCCTCTTTAGCTATATGAATAGAGGGCAAATCCTGTCATCCTTTTCCATACCTTTTGAGGAAAAAAAAATTGTCAATCAAGATATCAAGGAAGTAAAAACAATATCAAGCTTTGCCTGACAGCAGACCATCTGAGTCCCTTGCAGAACAAATGCGAATGAATTACAAATCACCAACTTCGCCAGTAGCACATGGCATAAATATGATGGAGAAGCTATGAGCACATTAAAAAAGTTATTTTAATTAATTTAACAAAGATAAAGGGACATGATTATGTTAAGTATAGTAAACGGAATGTAAATACCAACTTATGGAATGACTTGAACAAACAAACCAACTACTAAATGCATAGAACATTTAATGTTAGAGAGAGGCATGTGGCTTGATTTCTACCTACTGAAAATAAGACTATCATACTAGTTAAGAAATATCCTAATGTGTAATTGTGGGAGATATTAATATTTTAGACCTATTTGATAAATTAGTCATACATTTTATATCAAATCAAAATAAAGAGATTTGCTAGAAAGATTGCCTTCATCAAATTAGAGTTATTTGATAATGATTTAGGACTCTCGTCTTTTGCATCCAAACTTCTCTTTAAGAGCCATTCTCTTCACATAATTCAGCAAGTTGCTCCTGTCAAGCATAAAGAAAGACAAATTTGACACCAGCTCGACGTAAAAAAAGATAACGATTACAAGGAGCGGTAGGCAAAACCATTTACTTCATAGTCTATACTTGGAATTTTACAAAAACATGGTGCAACCTATAGATTATAGTATGTCGACAGTCGACAGAAGTATATGAATAAGGTCTGTGTCTAAAAAAGAAGAAATAATAAAAGTAAACAAAAAAGAACGAAAAAAATGTTGAAATATCTTCTAATGAAATACATCATCATTTTTCAAAGGTTGGCCAACCCAATGGTTGACACCTTTGGTATGTGACAGAGAAGACCCTGGTTCAGAGACCCAGGAAAAACAAATGACTGGCCCTTAATCTCAAAAAAAGAAAAGAAATGTCATTATTTTTTTAGTGAAGGTCAAAAAATAAGGATAACTGATGCAAATAATTACCATATAAAGATATGAATGTATAACATTTCTCATTCAGGATATACAATAGACCTTAGAAGCCAGAAGCGGGAGCGGGGACCGAAGCGGAGGCGGGAAAGCACGACTACTTAGAAGATTCTAAATTTGGGAGCGTGATGAGAGCGTGCGCTAATAAATTTTTAATGTTTATTAATTATTGTTATCAAAACTTATAAATATCTTAAAATTTATTAGAATTTATAAAGTTCAGTTCAAAGTTACAGAGAGATCTTTCGCATGTTAATTTTTTATGACGTCAAGGTAAGAAAACTTTAGTTTCTTGGTACTTTCATAAATGTGTATTGAAAATATTCCAATTTCTCTCAAAAAATTAATGTCATATTTTAAAATTATGGTCATATTATGGGAAACGATCATGTCGTCGGGGAAACGAGCTTCCGACTCCGGAGAAACGAAGCTCCCGTCATCGGAGAAACGAGCTCCAAACAAGCTCCCAAGTAAGAAACGCCGAATCGAAGGTTCTTACTGAGATTCTTTGACCTCCTAGGAGTTTCTGGCTTCTAAGCAATAGACCACTGAGAGAAAATATTGCAAGGAGAGAAGGTCGTGTAGGAAACGGGGGAGGAAACAAGGCAACAGGTTACTGAAAACATGGTACCAAGGCAATGAAGAGAAAATGGTAAAATTTATTACGCATAAGACAAAAGCATAACTTAAAAGAAAATTTTGAAGTGAAGGGTTACTAATGGTTTAAAGAAATTGAATACATTAACACTTGGAAAAGAATCTACCTAAACCCAATTCATGATCCATAATATATAAAACGAATTTTTTCATTTAAAGTAATATAAAATAAAATATTTATAAAAAAGGGGAAAAATTTTGGATTTTTGCGGAGGGGGGGACCACTCGCCAACTCAGTTGGCGAGGTGCTGAGTTGGCGAGCATCTCGCCAACTGAGTTGGCGGGGCGCTCTCCTCGAGGGGCCGCTCGCCAACTCAGTTGGCGGGCCATGCACCGTTGGCAAATTAGCCGTTGGCCAACGGCTATATTCACTTCCTATAAACCCCCCCAACACTCCTCACACCACATTCTCCTCCTACCCCAAACACTCCTCACACACACCACATTCTCCTCCTATTTTCACAACTTCCTCCTCTTGATATTTACTGGCGATGGCTACCCACAATGACGGTCGTATTCCTGGCGGACCGACTACCGCGCTTATTATTAAGCAACGTGAAGACCATATTTCTAGTCAGATATTTACTGGCGAGGTAATTTTTGAAATTACAAGTTTCCAACTTTATTAATGTATATATTTTTTATAATGCCAATGTTTACTTTATTAATGCATATATTTTTTATAGTTATACGACCATGATCATGCTTTACGAACCCGGATCCACGTACATTGGCGGGCCGAAAGAAATTATCGTACGTGGGAGCTAAATTCGGTTCAAAAAGCTTTGGTGGAATCCTTTGGATTCCACTATATAGACTGTGTTAGATATTTAATTCACGATCTTCATTTAGTTGTAAGCCTTGCGGAGCGTTGGTGGCCAGAACGCAACACTTTCCAACTCCTATTCGGCGAGATGACGATCACCCTTTTTGATGTGACGAATATACTAGGGTTACCTATTAAAGGTAACGCTATATATTTTGATCCGCACTTAAAGGGATCTGATCTGATCCGGAGTTATCTCGGTGTTAGCCCTCCTTCTGGTCTAAAAGATGGCAATTATGTAAAATTTTCATGGCTCCGTGGCAACTTTATAGACCTACATCAAACTATTGATGGTTGATGTAGATGAAAATCGGGTATGTATTTTTATTAGTAAATTTGTTTATTACTTAATTTAGTGATGCAATTCTATATAACACTTAATAAATCCAGGTTATTCGTTGCACTAGAGCGTATCTGCTCTGTTTATGTGGTGCAATTCTATTTCCCGATGTATCGGAAAATATGGTAAATGTGCAGCTTTTACCATTCTTGGATGATCTGATCAAACCTACTGAGCATGCGTGGGGAGCTGCTACTCTTGCATTTTTGTACGCCAATCTGATAGAATTTGTCAGATCCAATCGCAAGATTATTTGTGGATGTATTTCACTGATACAGGTATGAATGAAAGACCTTAAAAAGTTAGAGTAATTTTATACGCAAATTATGTTTGTACTAATGTCATATTTTTGTTTTATAGTTCTGGTCCTACGAGCACTTTTATATTGGTAGGCCTGTTACCAGCATTCTCAGTGATGTTGGAGTATTTCCAATTGCTATGCACTGGCCTACAGACGTAGTAGATTATCAACACTACCAATACAGGACTGTATCACTATATTGTAGCCAATTTGATACACTGCGATATAATGAGATAATTTTTAAATATGCAAAAAATATCTTTAAATTATTTCAGTTATGATCGTAGATAAACATCACATCTAATTGATACAATATTTTTAAATAGGTAAACTGGTTACCGTACTCATTTGAACCTGATGCTCCAGAAATCAAGATGACATCCTATGCATTTAGTTTACACAGATGTCATATTATATATGATCGGTTCACCATAAACCATCCGGCAGACCATGTTCTTCGGCAATTCGGAATGGCCCCAATAATTTCCGATGATCCACCGACAGTCGGTTATCAGACATCAAAAGTATTAAATCCTTCCTATAAGACTGCATTTGATGTCTGATAACCGACTGTCGGTGGATCATCGGGAATTATTGGGGCCATTCCAAATTACCGAAGAACACGGTCTGCCGGATGGTACATGGTGAACCGATCATATATATTATGACATCTGTGTAAACTAAATGCATAGGATGTCATCTTGATTTCTGGAGCATCAGGTTCAAATGAGTACGGTAACCAGTTTACCTATTTAAAGATATTGTATCAATTAGATGTGATGTTTATCTACGATCATAACTGAAATAATTTAAAGATATTTTTTGCATATTTAAAAATTACCTCATTATACCGTAGTGTATCAAATTGGCTACGATATAGTGATACAGTCCTGTATTGGTAGTGTTGATAATCCACTACGTCTGTAGGCCAGCGCATAGCAACTGGAAATACTCCAACATCACTGAGAATGCTGGTAACAGGCCTACCAATATAAAAGTGCTCGTAGGACCAGAACTATAAAACAAAAATATGACATTAGTACAAACATAATTTGCGTATAAAATTACTCTAACTTTTTAAGGTCTTTCATTCATACCTGTATTAGTGAAATACATCCACAAATACTCTTGCGATTGGATCTGACAAATTCTGTCAGATTGGCGTACAAAAATACAAGAGTAGCAGCTCCCCACGCATGCTCAGTAGGTTTGGTCAGATCATCCAAGAATAGTAAAAGCTGCACATTTACCATATTTTCCGATGCATCGGAAAATAGAATTGCACCACATAAACAGAGCAGATACGCTCTAGTGCAACGAATGACCTGGATTTATTAAGTGTTAAATAGAATTGCACCACTAAATTAAGTAATAAATAAATTTACTAATAAAAATATATACCCAATTTTCATCTACATCAACCACCCCATCAATAGTTTGATGTTGGTCTATAAAGTTACCACGGAGCCATAAAAATTTCACATAATTGCCATCTTTTAGACCAGAAGGAGGGCTAACACCGAGATAACTCTGGATCAGATCAGATCCCTTTAAGTGCGGATCAAAATATATAGCGTTACCTTTAATAGGTAACCCTAGTATATTCACCACATCAAAAAGGGTGATCGTCATCTCGCCGAATGGGAGTTGGAAAGTGTTGCGTTCTGGCCACCAACGCTCCGCAAGGCTTACAACTAAATGAAGATCGTGAATTAAATATCTAACACGATCTATATAGTGGAATCCAAAGGATTCCACCAAAGCTTTTTGAACCGAATTTAGCTTCCACGTACGATAATTTCTTTCGGCCCGCCAATGTACGTGGATCCGGGTTCGTAAAGCATGATCATGGTCGTATAACTATAAAAAATATATGTATTAATAAAGTAAACATAGGCATTATAAAAAATATATACATTAATAAAGTTGGCAACTTGTAATTTCAAAAATTACCTCGCCAGTAAATATCTGACTAGAAATGTGGTCTTCACGTTGCTTAATAATAAGCGCGGTAGTCGGTCCGCCAGGAATACGACCGTCATTGTGGGTAGCCATCGCCAGTAAATATCAAGAGGAGGAAGTTGTGAAAATAGGAGGAGAATGTGGTGTGTGTGAGGAGTGTTTGGGGTAGGAGGAGAATGTGGTGTGAGGAGTGATGGGGGGGTTTATAGGAAGTGAATATAGCCGTTGGCCAACGGCTAATTTGCCAACGGTGCATGGCCCGCCAACTGAGTTGGCGAGCGGCCCCTCGAGGAGAGCGCCCCGCCAACTCAGTTGGCGAGATGCTCGCCAACTCAGCACCTCGCCAACTGAGTTGGCGAGTGGTCCCCCCCTCCGCAAAAATCCAAAACTTTTTCCCTTTTTTATAAATATTTTATTTTATATTACTTTAAATGAAAAAATCCGTATATAAAATTGCATAGCCAAAAACATAGAAGAAAGGATACCATTAGATTACCTCTTTCTCTTTCAAAATAGCAGCATAATTAATGACAATGTCTTATTTGCCTCAGAAGCTTGAAGATTTTCAATATCTAATTTATACCTTGAAATCTACAATATATGTGCAGTTCCATTACAACCTGACCATGTAAGATTAAAAGCAGGAAAATTGAAGAATAGTCCAAGGTTAAATTCCACGGTTTTATTATGTAGTCGGTTCATGACCAAGAAATGATGATTACACGGCAAATACTGTTTTCTAAGAGAAAATTAGAAAAAAATCACATTAACATAATATTGAATTATGTTGGTATATTAGAATATTCTTGGTATATTTTTTGGTATATTAAATATTCTTGGTATATTTGTTGAAATATTAGAATATTCTACAGGGGTTTTTAATTGGGTATTAATGTAAGATGAAGGGTTGTAAGGCTATAAATAGCCAAGAGATTATCAATAAAAAAATATAACAATTACTCCAAAATATTCTACATGGTATCAGAGTCCAAACCCTAGCCACCACTTCCCAAACCCTAGCCGGCACTACCGCCACCGTTGCTGCACCGCTCGCCCGCCACCACCTTTGCTGCACCGCTCGTCCGCCACCACCGTCGCCGCTCGTCCGCCACCGCCACCTCGAAGCCGCGACTCCCGCAGAGCCTTCTGCCACGGTTCCCGGCGTCTCCCTTGGGTCGTTTCAGACGTTGACATCGAAGGCCTAGATCTGATGGGGGAGACATGATCGAATCTAGGATAGGACGAAGAGGGCGAACGTGAATCGTAGGATGGGTGTGAGGTGATTGGAGAAGAGGATCGATGGAGGAGATCATCAAGAAGTTGGACTCTGCGGAGGTTGCAACATTGATAAAGCTGATGAAACTGTCGGCTGGTGAGAGCGCGACACGAACATTGGCGAAGTTTGAGCTTCCATCCATCGATTTGAAGTTTGATGGACCGGCCACCTACCTAAGTTGGTCACGATGGGTGAGGAGAGCCCTCGCAGGGAAGAACCCGGAGGGTTTCTTGTCAGGAGAGAAGACAGCCGGATGAGGGCTCGGCAGTACGCGACGAATGAAAATACACCCGGAGGGTTTCTTGGCTTCTCAATTCTTTATTCCAATCGATCGCCGCCACAGTGGATGGCCTTGAGATGATAAAAGATGTGTGGGAGAAGTTAAGGAGAACCTACAATGGTGTGGGAAATAACTTGAGAATTTTCCAGATTAAAGGGGAGATCGACGATACCGTACAGGGAGAGAAGACGATACAGGAGTATGCCACAGACTTAGAGCGTCTGTGGTTGGATTATGATCACTTCTCAAATTGGGCGAGCTGCAAGGACCTTAAGTATAAGGAGAGACATGTATGTCTGCAGGAGAGAACGATGAAGTTTTATAAGGGACTGGCCACAGTATTTGCTTAGAGAACAGCACTACTTCTAGCCCAACCGAAGATTCCTACACTTGAGGAGGCTATCTCGGCCATGATCCAGTAGGAGACTTTTATCAAGCTACAGGCATGGATAAGTGGTCCTCCTGAAGTGAAGACAGCACTGGTGGTTGCCAATTCAGGCGGCACAGGACAGGACCTAAGGGAGACCCCTGACAGTGTTATAACTGCGGGAAGGTGGGCCATCTGAGGTATGCTTGCACCAAACCACCCAAGGAGGGAGATTCAGGTAGCGGACGCGGACAGTTCGGAGGACGTAGTCGTGGTCGTGGGGTTCGACGGGGTAGTCGAGTAGGTTATCGGGCAAACCTACTGGTAGCAGAAGGCGAGGAGGAAGCTAATGGTGCCTATACTGAGAAGGATCAGGCACTACTGGGCATGCTGGAAGTACTCAGGAGAAAGCAGAGAGCATCAAGCGATGGAGACAGGAGGAGTGGGACTGAGGAGGCGTCCACCTCAGTCTTCGCCAGAGGCAACGCTGTCATGTATGCACATCCATCGGAAGGTACTGATGACTCGCTTGCCTTTGCATCTAGGTCTTCCCTTAGATTGTCGGACTGGATTGTCGATTCGGGTGCGTCTCGACACGTGACAAGGAATGCTAGTGAATTCTCTTCCTACACTCACCTAGCATCTGCAGACAATATTCAAACAGCCGATGGTACTTTCCAGTCAGTGGTCGGTAAGAGTACTGTCGATTGTACAGGTTCAGTAAGATTATCCAATATTTTATATGCTCCTTCTTTTTCAGTCAGTCTTTTGTCCATTAGTTCTATAATCCTCCAATTAAAATGCATTCTCTTTTGATATTCCTAAGGTGATCTTCCAAGAGAAGGAGACGGGACGAAGACTTGGGACTAGCACTTGGCATAATGGACTGTGGTACCTGGATCGGGAAGAACTGGATTCGGCATTGGTGTCTGTGGCAGAAAGGGCAGGAATGGGAGGACCAAAGATGAGTGCTGAGGATACACTGATACTCCATCACAGGCGGTTGGGGCACTCCTCTTTTGGTATTTTGAGTAGGTTGTATCCATCTATTTATGAGAAGGCAAATAGGAAGAAACTAGTATGTGATGCATATGATTTAGACAAACTTACTAGGAGCTCATATGTTGGTGCGGGCCATAGGAGCTCTTCTGTTTTGATATTATACATTCTGATATCCGGGGGTCGTGCGCCACAACTACTATGAATGGTTGCAAATATTTCGTCTCTTTTATTGATTGTTCCTTTCGTGTCACCTGGCTGTATTTGATGAAGAATAAGAGTGAGGTCTTTGCCTGTTTTCGGAACTTTCATAAACATATCCAGACTCAGTAAAGAGCAGTGGTAAAGGTACTAAGGTCTGACAATGGAATAGAGTATACCAACAAAATACTTGAGAAATACCAGTCAACCCAAATGATCCAGTATCAGACCATCTGTGCATACACACCAGCACATAATGGAGTGGAAGAAAGGAAGAACAGATACCTTCTAGAGGTGGCAAGGAGCATAATGATCACCATGAATATCCCACAGAGTCTGTGGGGACATACAGTATTGACAACAGCTCGATTGATCAACAGAATGCCCTCGAAGGTACTGGGATGGAAGTCTCCATGTGAAATATTATAAAAAAATAATAGTGGGATACTCCTACTAAAGGTGTTTGGCTACGTATGTTTTGTGAAGGACAACAGACCGTCTGTTGGAAAACTTGACCCCAGAGCAGTCAAGTGTGTATTCGTGGGCTATTCGGCAACTCAGAAAGGGTATGTGTGCTGGAGCCAGTAGCGAAGAAGATGTTTGTGAGCATGAATGTTCACTTCAGGGAGTTTGACCATACTATCGTCAGGAGGGAACCTCATCCATGAGTAACTCACCTGATACTGAGAGTATGAGGCGAGAGAGGGAAATTGGTGAGAGTTTGGTGACCGATTTAGGAGTTTGGCATGGAGAAATATTTGAGGAGGAGCAGGAGAGTGAAAAGGAACAGGGGAAGGCGATTAGAGGTGTTAGGCCCACGGCTTAGGGGGAGTTACTTGCCTACAGCAAGAAAGGAAAGCAAACTGCAGGACCAGGACCTATAGTGCCAGTGCCAAGCCCTTGCCTACGTCCGTCTCAACTCCTGAGACACCTACACTACCACCACCAGATTTTTTCTTCAGGTGATATCATTCTTCATACTCCTCCCACACCATTATCAGTACGGAGGACCACCTGCAGCAATGTGAAAATTCTCTTGATAGATATGGTTGGGACCTTGCTCAGTTTGTTACATATGATAATATCTCTTCTTCTCATGGAACATTCATTGCGTCTTTGGATAGTACTACTGTACCTAACAATTGGCAGGTTGCCAAGAACGATCCAAAGTGGAAAGCGGCGATGCACGAGGAGTTAGGCGCTCTTGAGAAGAACCATACTTGGGAACTGGTAAAACTGCCAGAGGGGAAGAGGGCAGTCGGATGCAAGTGGATCTTTACTGTGAAGCATAACACAGATGGAAAAGTAAAGCGCTACAAGACTCGACTGGTGGCAAAAGGATACAGTCAGACGTATGGTATTGACTATGATGAGACCTTTGCACTAGTGGCAAAGATGAGCACCGTCAAGACCCTGATTTCTTTGGCATCGAATGGTAGATGGAAGCCACACCAACTGGATGTGAAGAATATATTTCTTCATGGGGATCTAGGGGAGGAAGTGTACATGAAGATACCACCAGAATTTTGCACCGATAAGACATTGGGCAACGTCTGCAGGTTAAAGAAGTCCCTCTATGGACTGAAGCAGTCTCCTCAAGCGTGGTTTGACAAATTCTTGAGGGCGATGATAGAAATGGGATATCGGCAGATCAATGTTGATCATACTATGTTCTTTCGTCGGAGTGGATGCCATATTACCATGCTTGCGGTGTATGTGTACGATATGATTATCACAAGAGATGATGAGCAGGAGATTGCCCGACTTAAGGGGAAGCTTGGCAAGGAGTTCAAGGTGAAGGACCTTGGCCTTCTTCGGTACTTCCTTGGGATTAAGATTGCTCGAGAAGCAGAGGAGATTGTTCTTTCTCAAAGGAAGTATGCGCTGGACCTTCTCACAGAGACATGGATATTGGGATGCAGACCTGCAGCGACCCCGACCAACCAGGGGTTCAAGATGTGTGCTGAGGCTGGAGAACCAGTTGACTGAGACAGATACCAGAGACTGGTGGGCAAGTTAATCTATTTGAGCCACACACGTCCTGATATCTGCTTTGCAGTAAGTGTGGTGAGCCGCTATATACATAACCCAAGAAAGGGTCATATGGACACAGTGTACCAGATTCTGAGATACTTGAAGGATGCCCCCTGAAAGGGGTTGATATTCAGAAAAATAATCACTTGAGCATCGAGGGCTACTGTGACTCTGACTCGGCTAGCTGTACTGATGACATGAGGTCTACCTCAGGCTATTGCATATTTGTGGGAGGCAACTTAGTCTCTTAGAGGAGTAAGAAGCAGTCGGTGGTGGCCAGATCGACAGCTGAAATGGAGTACAGAGTTATGGCATTAGGAGTTGCAGAGCTAATATGGCTGAAGAGTATAATGGTGGAGATGAAGCTGGATCAAGGAGCCAAGATGAAGCTGTAGTGTGACAACCAGTCAGCCATCAGTATCGCCAATAATCCAGTGCAGCATGACAGGACCAAACATGTCACGCCCCGGTCCCGCAGGGCCGTTCGTTCTCACTTTGGTCCCTACGGAACCGATCGTCCTCGCACGGGCGTGATACCGTGCAAGCCTAAAGTGCGCTTGCACAAGGCCAAAGTTTTGATATAAGGGCAAGTAAGCTATTCAATACTAAAGCAGCGGCACCCATATTACAGAAAAGTAAAGAACACAATGATACATGAAAAACAAGCTCTTTTATTGATAATCGAAAGTGTTACAAGCGGCACATGGCCCAAACTCGATGCGACTCAAGGCATCGACTCCAGATTTCTGGTTCCTTGGGATAAGGCACGACTATCGCTTTCTCGGATGATCGAGCACCTGAGAACAAGCAAACTATTGGTGGGTCAGCACTTTTATAAGTACTGGTGAGTATAAACAACTGAACAGAAGCTACACCCCCGAAACCCACACTAAGTAAACTTGTGGCAAAACATTGCATTACTAGTGATCTTGCTAGTTTTACCTAAGTTTTTTTCATGCAGCTCAGAACTAGTCTGATTACATCTTTTGAAAACATAACTTTGAAACGGTTTTGCATATTCAAACTATAAGCATACGAATCGGGACAGTGCTCTATCGTGCAGTGCGCAGCATGTATTGTGCAACAAAAACTAACTCTTGGGGCAAAGCTTATTTAGCAGACGGATCATATCGAATCAAGGCAAACATATCAAGTGGACTATCATTCATTCAAGAATTTAAGGCAACACATCTATATGATTTCGGTCCCCGAGAAACTCAGGATCAGTAGCGGTAATCCAGCCAACCAATGACTCACATTCTGATACTATTAGCAGCTGTGACCGAGGTTCAGCTCTGCACTAATAGTCATTGTCTGACCGATGTAATGCATAAAGCACTAACAGATAACTCTACGATGCACATTTCAATGAACAAGCAGACTTATATGTAAATACTTGCATTTCTTACCCCATTGTCGAACGGTTATCCCTGCAGTAGACGCACAAGTTAGCCACAATTTGCATATTCATAACTTATGTTTCAATCCCTTGGTGTCATCAATCGATAGGTATGCAATAAGGTAAACCTAGCATGCGCCCTATCTATATGAAGGTCCATGGGTCGCCCCATGATTAGCAGCGGTTGCCCATGGTTCAGCTCTTCACTGGCACGCGCGGGTGTCGGCAGCTGTGACCTAAGGTTCAGCTCTTCACCTACACACCCGAGTGCAAGCAGCTGTGACATCATGGATTCCACACAAAACTAATAGACATATCGTCCCACTAGACCCTTGCGAGCCGTACCCACAGGGCGATCCAAAAATCTCTTCCATACAGAGCGGTTCCCGGTGCCCCAGGATCCGTTCGAGAGACAAGACCTTGTGCACAAGTTGTCCGAGACCAATACAATAACATAAACACATAGTGCAAGCAAAATAATGATCAAGAAAAACATATGCGGTCTTAGCAAAACACATCTTATCAAACAAAGCATATCTTTCTCAGACGAAGCACACATTTCACATATCTAATAGCACACCCCACTAGACTCTTGCGAGCCGTATCCTCAGGGCGTACTATTAGTCACTGCACTCACACATTTTCACTTAGCAGTTTGATATAGCAAACAGATAAACGAAACATATAATGGCAAGCACGGGTGATTTTAAATCTAACATGCAAGAACTATCTCTTTCTTAGCATATTCAAAGGGACATATTCAAGCGATTTATTTACTTATCTTTCTTAGCATAGCAAGGGTTTGTTTGATAACTGTGTCAGTATTTCTAAGCATGCAACATTTTTTTCTCTTAGCATGGCAATAGTTCTATCTCATTTCTGACAAGCATTCATATTCTCTTAGTTAGACAGCAGATTCGTTTCAATGACAAGCTATGTGAGTTCTCTTATTAGGCATACTGAGGCAGGTTCTATCATTCTTCTTATGAAACAATCTTCTTAAGCAATCAAGCATTCAAAAATTCAGATTCATTATTAAGTCGTGCAAGAATCAGAGAATGCATTTCTGCCCACTCACATTGATCAATCGGTCAGGAACTCTCCGAGAAGACTTTCGTTCGAGCAAGCAAGGCGATATCACTTGTACATAGCGCCTACGCGGAGCGGGGCGCTACATACATACCCACCAACAAAGAGTTTCGTCCTCGAAACTAAAGGAGAAACTCACGAAAATACAGAGCAGCGATAGTCCTCATCCCTCACCATCCTTAATCAAAACACAGCAAATCACAATCACAAAGGCATAACTCTCAAGCAATAAATCAAATCCTGAAAACTTTTGCGCACATCTTTGAGAATATCTATGGACTTATTGTATGGAATGTTCATTGCAACACAATCACAACTCAGAGTTGGAGGCAACGGAATAGGAAAAGAATCGAGTTGCTCTGATACCACTATGTCACGCCCCGGTCCCGCAGGGCCGTTCGTCCTCGCTTTGGTCCCTACGGAATCGATCATCCTCACACGGGCGTGATGCCATGCAAGCCTAAAGTGCGCTTGCACAAGGCCAAAGCTTTGATACAAGGGCATGTAAGCTATTCAATACTGAAGCAGCGACACACATATTGCAGAAAAGTAAAGAACACAATGGCACATGAAAAACAAGCTCTTTTATTGATAATCAAAAGTGTTACAAGCGGCACATGGCCGAGGTTACAGTTCGCTCAAGCACTCTTTCTCTCGATTATAATGACACCGTTCCATACATTATGTCCCTCTATATAAAAGCAGCTCAAAGCAGGCCCAAACTCGATGCGACTCAAGGCATCGACTCCAGATTTCTGGTTCCTTGGGATGAGGCACAGCTATCGCTTCCTCGGACGATCGAGCACCTGAGAATAAGCAAACTTTTGGTGGGTCAGCACTTTTATAAGTACTGGTGAGTATAAACAACTGAACAGAAGCTACACCCCCTGAAACCCACACTAAGTAAACTTGTGGCAAAACATTGCATTACTAGTGATATTGCTAGTTTTACCTAATTTATTTTCATGCAGCTCAGAACTAGTCAGATTACATCTTTTGAAAACATAACTTTAAAACTGTTTTGCATATTCAAACTATAAGCATACGAATCGGGACAGTGCTCTATCGTGCATTGTGCAGCATGTATTGTGCAACAAAAACTAACTCTTGGGGCAAAGCTTATCTAGCAGACTGATCATATCGAATCAAGGCAAACATATCAAGTGGACTATCATTCATTCAAGAATTTAAGGCAATACATCTATATAATTTCGATTTACGAGAAACTCAGGATCAGTAGCGGTAATCCAGCTAGCCAATGACTCACATTCTGATACTATTAGCAGCTGTGACCGAGCTTCAGCTCTGCACTAATAGTCTGTAAACTACCTCAATTAATTCTATAGATAGTCAGGTATGGATTTGAAAAATATTGGATTAGCAGCAGATGTTGAGGTTTAGAGTAGAGTTGCTTTTGTCTGTTAATTTATTTAATTAAACCCTTGGCGCACCCTATCATTGCTTAATTATTCGGAGCCCAATATCAGCCCATAAATTCTATCGGACTATTATACTTCTGACTTAACTAGCCAATTTAGGCACTGGACTTTTCTGTCAAACCAAAAATCAATCCGTTGTGCCTTAAATTAATCGTACAATTTCCCGTATCCTAATCCCATATTTAATTCCGTGTTGGACACCTGTGTCATTATCCTTAATTCTGAGATACCAACTTAACCCGTTGAGCCGGACCAACTAAAGGGTCCAAGACTGACTCCAAGCCCCCACCATTTTTAACCTTTGTGTCATTTCCAAATTTTGACCCCAAGTACCCCCATTTAATTTAAAAGCGCGGGACACTTTAATTCTATTTAAATCAAAGATACCAATTTTGTCTAATCCTATTTTTAATCCCCCAATTAATCCCAATGCCCATTTAATTAAACCCATGACAAGCACACAACACCCCCTCATCATGCAAATCACCAAACACCATTTTTCCCACAATTTTTGCATTATTTTATGTGTTCGTGCAATTTTTCGAATTTAAGGGGCTTAGTTACAATTTATTGATTTAGGTGTCCTCACCTTATTGGCCATGACCAAATGGAGAGCCTACCATTCTTTGACCTAGTAAACATTTTTTCCCCCTTTCTTTGCATGGAGAAACCCAATCCTCCATGTTAAATCCTAGAACTCCATTTGAATTGGAGCATCCCCACCACACATCCCTCACACACCTCCCTATAAAATATCAACATCACCCCACTCTTCCCCCAAGGCCGGCCCTAATCCCCATGTCTAGAAAAACCCCCACCTCCTCTCTCTCTCCTCCCTCCTTCTTCATGTAAATAAATCGAATCCCATTTTCTTCTTCTCCTTATTCCTTCCTTCTCCTTCTTCTTCTTCTTCTTCTTGGAAGAGGCACCCATCCCCGGCCGAGCTCTCCGGTCAGTCGACTGTGCCAAGCCACTCCGGCTGCCTCCCCCTCGAAGCGCCTGACTCACCTCGACGAATCTCCGACGAACCTGCACCACCCCTCGGTGAGCCACTGCCGAGCGGCCGGGATCCCCGCTGAATCCACCGGCTACTGTCAAGCCGGCCACCCCACGAGCCGTCCTCCTCGAGCCAGCACAACTTCACTCCGGCGAGCTTCCTCCACCCCACGAGCTACCACCCGACAACACCTTAGCCTCCCTCCAGCAATGCCACGGCCACCCCCGAGCCGTTGCAGAACTGACCACACACTCCGGCCGAAATCTTCCCTCCGGTCAGCGAGTCTCCCCCCGACTCGGCCGCACTAACATTCCACCACCACCTCTGACTTCCTTCCACGACCCCCCGGCCTCTCTAATCCGCCATTACCGCCGACCATCCTCCGGCCAGCGATGGCCACCCGCATCATCTTCACCTTCAACACCAGCTCCACCACACGACCCGACCGGCCTCCCTCGACTCTGGCGTGTAACCACCGCAGCTCCACCTTCATGCCACAGCACGCCGCCGAGGTAGTCTACTCCCCAACTCCCTGTTTAAACCTATATTTGTATTGTTTAGTTAGTTTTTATGGTGATATGAGTAACTTAGTTGGTTAGGGTTAAGATAGTAGAGGTTTAACTATGCATTGAAGTAGGGTTTGATATTATGTACTATATGCACTTGATGGTGGTGAATGATGAAGAATAATTTTAGGATTTTGAATGCGTAAATGTTCATAGATGGAGGGTATGGAACATAGATATTCGAGGGTTGGAAATGTTAAATATATTGAGGTTGGGAGTTTAAATGCCATATAAAATTTTCAGGGGTTTTATACAAAGTGAAATATGCATTGAGAATTTAGGATACATTACATGGTTTTGTATGACTCTTAATTATTATTAAGGAACAGGTAAATTATGAAACATTGTATGATATCATTATGTCGTTCATAAGGTGGAGGATTTGATTACTAATAACGGAATCGATTGAGGAATACATATATGTATTTATGAGAGAGTGTTTGAATACTGAACAAATATCTGTGAAGGTTTAACTAGATAATAATTATTCTTTTGAGAGTGGTAAAGTAACAATAAGTTAATTGAGGAGTAGTTTATATGGTGAAATGGTAATGAAGGTTATAAAGGGAGGCCTAATATTTTAATGAGTAATTATTTTGAGGAAGACATAATTAAACGTGATGCTAATGTCTATAAAGGCCAGAGGAGACTGAGGATTGGATCAGGGTTTGATTAACTAAATATCGTAATTGAGGTTGGGTTTGATGATATTGTACAGGGGATTAGTTTGAGTAGATGTAACGTACTCTGAGTCAACGTGGATTAACCCTCTAGCGTCTTGTCCCTGTGAGTCGTAGCTGAGACTGAGCTTATGTATAGATGTGTGTCGCATCACTGTTTGACGTGGAATAGATTAGTGATTTTGTTTTGTATCTCATCTCTAGGTACTACGGGATCTGAGGACTTGGACGTGGTACCGGATCCCCATCATCAGCAGCCGGACGCAGGCAAGTGTACCTTGCCACCCTGTATTTCAGATTACAGATATTTATTATTTCTTTATGTACATTGTGCGCGTATTTTGGTTAAGATCGATATTTTACGTCCGGATCACAGCCGGGTGCAGACGTTTGTCGTAACGTCTTGGAATAAATATTAGATATTCGTAACACCTCGATGTACGTATCTGAGTATATCAACACCCCAGGACACACTCATACACTGTGATCATGCCAGATTCATGTATCCTGATACTGACATCATGACCAGAGACTGGGACGACCTTAGGGTCGCGTCTGTTGAGCTATTTTCTGTGTGTCGAGACTGTTAGATAGAGGTTCAGGTTCAGTGCACCATCGTTGACCGCTTGGGAAGGGGAAGACAGTTACTAGACGTTTGGGCTCCTCTGCACGCGCTTATATATGTTTATGTAGTGATCCTGTATTCTAGAGTAGTGTATCACCCGTGTGACTCTATGCTCGACTCTACGGTACGCCCCGTGTGTCTCTGTGTTCGGAGCTACGGTTTTATTTTAGATAGCCTACGCGTCGAACATTGTCTTCAAACCGTGTCACACTTGTTTGGTTATGATAGAGTACCCTGTTGTTGCACTTGTACTTTTTGTTTACTTGGCATGCTATATTTTGTACCTTGTTACGTCCCTCTGAGGACCTGGTTCCCTGCCAGTTTTGCAGCATAGATGATTACGGAGCATTTGGAGTTGCTGTTGGAGTTGCATGTCTTGTGGGCATGGTACCAGGTACTCACATCTTATCTACCGGCATTATGGTTATTTTATATTGATTATTTATCTGCTGTTGTAGCCTAGTTTTTATAGACTCATACTTCTTCTCGAGTCTATTCGAGTTAGTGTGTTATTGGGCGGCCGACTTTAGCACATATAGCTCTTTCTTGTATACTGCTGCTGTATATTATGGATTGAGACATAGAGGTTTATATTTATGGGATATCTAGATAGTGCACCTTTATATTATACAGCTTATACGTATTCGAGTCAGACCAGAGTCTGGTCGAATGCGTAGCTGGCGTGTCACGTATTCCTGGTCCTACGTATTTTGGGACTGGGGCGTGACATATTTTTGTGGTGGCCCATGCAGGTCAGTTTTAAATCGTTTTGGTTACCTGACTGTGCCAAGGGAGACTGGAAATTAGGAATAGATATTATGATTGTTAAATAGGATCTCAATCCATAATCGATTTATAAACTCATTTTGTATGTGATTATCTCCCTTGGACTTCCAATTTGTATTCGTTCAATTTTCTTCAATATTGTTATCATTGTTTCTCATCCCTTATTGTTCGGGAAGGCGAACGCTTATGTCTGATGATTCCCTCCAGAAGAATATCGTAGTTCAGACGACAAAAGGCAAATTCCGTGTACTAATCTCTGAGAAGATTGTTACCCTTAGTGGGATAGATTGATAGGTTCTTTTGGATTCTAGAACTAGTATGGAAGGCTAGCAAGAGCATTGGACCCAATAGTACCCTACCCGTGCTTGAGATAGCAGTGATCTTGGAAATACTGGGAGCTGGAAAGATTGTTAATCATGACCTAGAATAATTTATGGAGGTGCATAGTCCGATGCTAGGAATTAGTTATTGTAAATGATAGCGATACCAGGAATGATATTATGGACTAGAGGAGATAAAATTTCAGGATCTCACTTGGAAGATAATTCTAGGAATTTTAGTATGTGCTTGAGTGATACCATTATTGTACTTGTGACTTGGAGAGATAAATAACGAAAAGAAGAGATTCGAGGGATAAAATTTTAGGGAAAACCTGGAGGAGAAGAGAAATTATACATTAGGCGAGAATTTTTTTTTTGAGGATTGAGGTTGAAAACAGAACGAGAGAAATTGTTATGAGGTTTAGTCTAGACTATGACCTCATCCTAAACATGGTTAGGTTGAGCCAATACCACGCGACGCTGGATTGGCGACGTGGTTGTATTATTTTTTTTGTGGACCACTAGGTTACCCTGAATTGAGTTTCAGGGAGCCCGGGAGTATGGTGCTCATCTACTTTAGAGTCACACATTGCAGAAGGTGAATCAGTGTACCCCGCATTATATCAGGGTTTGAGGATGTGTTTCTAGATAATCTTCCAGGCCTGCCACCTGACAGAGAGATAGAGTTTCTTATAGAGTTGACTCCAAGAGCCGAGCCAGTTATTTTTCACATCTTCAGACTAGCACCGATAGAGTTGGTTGAGTCAAAGTTCCATAGTAGAGGATCTCTTGGACAAGGGTTTCAGTCGGGCTAGTATTTTTTCATGGGAAGCAACCATCTTATTAGTGCCAAAGAAGGGTGAGACAGTATACTTGTGTATCGATTGCAGGGCATTAAATATCGTAGCGATAAAGAGCAAGTACCCATTGACGCGCATCGCTGATTTTTAAATCAGCTAAGTGGCGCATATATATTTTTGAAGACCGATCTCAGATCCGGTTATTATCAGGTCAAGGTACGGAAAGAGAAGATTCCGAAGATGACTTTTCGGATGAAGTATGGACACTGTGAGTTTCTAGTCATGCC
This sequence comes from Iris macrosiphon, assembly GCA_036927795.1. NCBI lineage: Eukaryota > Viridiplantae > Streptophyta > Magnoliopsida > Asparagales > Iridaceae > Iris > Iris macrosiphon. The sequence continues at coordinate 70,362,061 of JAYESA010000012.1, forward strand.
GTTTGGTTTAACCAACGTGCCAGCAGTATTTATGAGCTTGAGGAACAATATTTTCCACCAGTGCTTGGATAAGTTCGTGGTGGTATTTATCGACGACATCTTGGTATATTCCAAGAGCCAGGAGGAGCATGAGAGGCATCTCAAGATCGTGATGGAGACGCTGAGACATGAGAGGCTGTACGCCAAGCTCAGCAAATGTGAGTTTTACCTGGATAGAGTACCATTTCTGGGGTACATAATCACCGGAGATGGACTACCAGTTGAGCCAGAGAAGATAGCTGCAGTTGAGACATGGCCTACCCCTACATCAGTTACAGAGGTTAGGAGTTTCCTCGGACTTGCCGAATATTATCGGAGATTCGTGGAAAACTTCTCGAGGATAGCTGCGCCTATGACACGACTGATGCGTAAAGGCGAGGAGTTTATCTGGACCGACGAGTGTCAGGCGGCTTTCGATGAGCTGAAGAAGCGTCTGACATCAGCACCGATTTTGATACTACCTTCAGGATCAGAAGGATTTGTAGTGTATATTGATGCGTCTGGGAGCGGATTGGGATGTGTACTGATGCAACACGGCAAGGTGATAGCCTATGCATCGAGAAAGCTGGAAGTTCATGAGAAGAACTATCCGACGCACGATTTGGAGCTAGCTGCAGTGATATTTGCACTAAAGCAATGGAGACATTACCTTTATGGTGAGCATGTTGAGATTTACACAGATCATAAAAGCCTGAAGTACATCTACACGCAGAAGGAGCTCAACATGAGACAGAGGCGCTGGCTGGAGTTGATGACAGATTATGACATTGAGTTGCAGTACCACCCTTGCAAGGCGAATGTCGTGGCAGATGCCTTAAGCAGGAAGCCCATGGCATACTTTTTGACGACTCAGCGACAATTGCTAGAGGATCTCCAGGAGCTAGGGATAGAGATTGTATTGCCAGGCATGGATGGACAGATGGCCCGTCTCGAGGTTCAGTCTACACTGATTGAGAGGATCAGGGCAGCCCTGCCTACAAATGCGAGATTCTGACATCTACGAGAGAGGGCAGAGGCCGGCATGCAGACGGGACTCAGGATTCATGAAGACGGAACGTTGAGGTATGGAGATCGCCTATATGTTCCAAGTGGCGAGCTACGCCAAGAGTTGATGACCGAGGCACATAGCTCGATTTATTCTATTCATCCCGGGGGTACGAAGATGTACCGAGACTTGAGGCAGCATTTCTGGTGGCATGGGATGAAGAAAAAAATTGCAAGATTCGTGACAAAATGTTTAGTTTGTCAGCAAGTCAAGGCTGAACATCAAAGGACTGCAGGATTATTGCAGCCGCTTCCCATTCCCGAGTGGAAGTGGAAATACATTACCATGGACTTCGTCACAGGATTCCCACGAAGCCCTAGCGGGAAGGATGCAGTTTGGGTTATCGTAGACAGACTCACCAAGTCTGCACATTTCTTGCCCTTCAGAGTTGGGCAGTCCACGGAAATATTAGCTGACATGTATATGAGGCAGATAGTACGACCACATGGAGTACCTGTCAGCATCGTATCGGATTGTGATTCCAGATTCATGTCACATTTTTGACGAAATATGCAGGAGAGTTTAGGAACATGTCTCAGGTTCAGTACTTCTTATCATCCACAGACTGATGGCTAGTCAGAGTGCACGATACAGATATTAGAGGATATGTTAAGAGCGTGCAAGATTGATTTTGGAGGATCTTGGAAGGACCATCTACACGTTGTGGAATTCTCCTACAATAACGGCTGCCATGCTAGCATACAGATGACACCTTATGAGGCACTGTACGGCAGGAAATATAGGTCACCAGTATGTTGGAGTGACGTGGGAGAGCGTCGGATACTTGGTCCAGGTTGGTGACACAGACAGTAGAGAAAGTCAAGCCGATTCAGAGCCACCTACGTGCAGCACAGGACAAACAAAAATATTGGGCAGATGCACACTGCAGACCTTTGGAGTTCAAGAAAGGTGACCATGTATTTTTGAAGATATCATCTACTCGTGGTACCATCAGATTAGGAGGCAGAGGCAAGCTGGGTCAGAGGTACATCGGACCTTTTGACATCTTGGAACGAGTTGGCGAAGTGGCTTACCGTCTTATGTTTCCTCCATCAGTAGAGGGAGTGCATGACGTATTTCACGTATCGCAGCTGAGGAGATATGTCGCAGACCCTAGCCACGTGCTTGAGCATTCGGAGATTACAGTCGGGCCCAGTCTATCTTACGTATAGCAGCCAGTTGAGATCCTCGATTGCAGCGAGAAGACTTTGAGAGGGCAGACTATTCGACTGGACAGAGTTGCATGGAAGCATCGTTAGCCAGGCGAGTCTACTTGGGAGCGCGAGGATTCTATTCGACAGTGGTTCCCATATTTATTTGAGGAGCAAGATACGAATTTACGTACGACATTTGATTACTAGTTGTTTTTAAATTCTCTTAGCTATTATCGTGCTTTCCTTTTAATTTCGGGGACAAACTTTTTCTAAGTTGGGAAGAATGTAAACCCCCTCGATTAATTCTATAGATAGTCAGGTATGGATTTGGAAAATATTGGATTAGCAGCAGATGTTGAGGTTTAGAGTAGAGTTGCTTTTGTCTGTTAATTTATTTAATTAAACCCTTGGCGCGCCCTATCATTGCTTAATTATTCGGAGCTCAATATCAGCCCATAAATTCTATCAGACTATTGTAATTCTGACTTGACTAACCAATTTAGGCACTGGACTTTTCCGTCACACCAAAAATTAATCCGTTATGCCTTAAATTAATCGCACAATTTCCCGTATCCTAATCCCATATTTAATTCTGTGTCGGACACCTGTGTCGTTATCCTCAATTCTGAGATACCAACTTAACCCGTTGAGCCGGACCAACTAAAGGGTCCAAGATTGTTTCCAAGCCCCCACCATTTTTGATTTTTGTGTCATTTCCAAATTTTGACCCCAAGTGCCCCCATTTAATTTAAAAGTGCAGGACACTTTAATTCTTTTTAAATCGGGGATACCAATTTTGTCTAATCCTATTTTTAATCCCCAATTAATCCCAATGCCCATTTAATTAAACCCATGCCAAGCACAAAACACCCCCTCACCATGCAAATCACCAAACACCATTTTCACTACAATTTTTGTATCATTTTATGTGTTCGTGCAATTTTTCGAATTTAAGGGACTTAGTTGCAATTTATTGATTTAGGTGTCCTCACCTTATTGGCCATGACCAAATGGAGAGCCTACCATTCTTTGACCTAGTCAACATTTTTCCCCCCTTTCTTTGCATGGAGAAACCTAATCCTCCATATTAAATCCTAGCCCTCCATTTGAATTGGAGCATCCCCACCACACATCCCTCACACACCTCCCTATAAAAATCAACATCACCCCTCTCTTCCCCCAAGGCCGGCCCTAATCCCCATGTCTAGAAAAACCCCTACCCCCTCTCTCTCTTCTCCCTCCTTCTCCATTTAAATAAACCGAATCCCATTTTTTTCTTCTCCTTCTTCCTTCCTCCTTCTTCTTGGAAGAGCCACCCATCCCCGACCGAGCCCTCCGGTCAACCGACTGTGCCAAGCCACTCCGGCCGCCTCCCCCTCGAAGCGCCTGACTCACCTCGATGAATCTCCGGCGAGCCTGCACCACCCCTCGGTGAGCCACTGCCAAGCGGCCGGGATCCCCGCTGAATCCACCGGCTACTGTCAAGCCGGCCACCCCACGAGCCGTCCCCCTCGAGCCAACACGACTTCACTCCGGTGAGCTTCCTCCACCCCACGAGCTACCACCCGACAACACCTCAGCCTTCCTCCAGCAATGCCACGGCCACCCCCGAGCCGCTGCAGAACTGACCACACACTCCGCCCAAAATCTTTCCTCCGGTCAGCGAGTCTCCCCCCGACTCGGCCGCACTGACATTCCACCACCACCTCCGACTTCCGTTCACGTCCCCCCGGCCTCTCCAATCCGCCATTACCGTCGACCATCCTCCGGCCAGCGATGGCCACCCGCATCATCTTCACCTTCAACACCAGCTCCACCACACGACCCGACCGGCCTTCCTCCACTCCGGCGTGTAGCCACCGCAGCTCCACCTTCGTGCCACCGCACGCCGCCAAGGTAGTCTACTCCCAACTCCCTGTTTAAACCTATATTTGTATTGTTTAGTTAGTTTTTATGGTGATATGAGTAACTTAGTTGGTTAGGGTTAAGATAGTAAAGGTTTAACTATTCATTGAAGTAGGGTTTGATATTATGTACTATATGCACTTGGTGGTGGTGAATGATGAAGAATAATTTTAGGATTTTGAATGCGTAAATGTTCATAGATGGAGGGTATGGAACATAGATATTTGAGGGTTGGAAATGTTAAATATATTGAGGTTGGGAGTTTAAATGCCATATGAGATTTTCAGGGGTTTTATACAAAATAAAATATGCATTAAGATTTTAGGATACATTACATGGTTTTGTATGACTCTTAATTATTATTAAGGAACAGGTTAATTATAAAACACTGTGTGATATCATATGTCGTTCATAAGGTGGAGGATTTGATTACTAATAACGGAATCGATTGAGGAATACATATATGTATTTGTGAGAGAGTGTTTGAATACTGAACAAATATCTGTGAAGGTTTAACTAAATAATAATTATTCTTGTGAGAGTGGTAAAGTAACAATAAGTTAATTGAGGAGTAGTTTATATGGTGAAATGGTAATGAAGGTTATAAAGGGAGGCCTAATATTTTAATGAGTAATTATTTTGAGGAAGACATAATTAAACGTGATGCTAATGTCTATAAAGGCCAGAGGAGACTGAGGATTGGATCAGGGTTTGATTAACTGAATATCGTAATTGAGGTTGGGTTTGAGGATATTGTACAGGGGATTAGTTTGAGTAGATGTAACGTACTCTGAGTCAACGTGGATCAACCCTCTAGCGTCTTGTCCCTGTGAGTCGTAGATGAGACTGAGCTTATGTATAGATGTGTGTCGTATTACTGTTTGACGTGGAATAGATTAGTGATTTTGGTTTGTATCTCATCTCTAGGTACTACGGGATCTGAGGACTTGGACGTGGTACCGGATCCCCATCATCAGCAGCCGGACACAAGCAAGTGTACCTTGCCACCCTGTATTTCAGATTACAGATATTTATTGTTTCTTTATGTACATTGTGCGCGTATTTTGGTTAAGATCGATATTTTACGTCCGGATCACAGCCGGGTGCAGACGTTTGTCGTAACATCTTGGAATAAATATTAGATATTCGTAACACCTCGATGTACGTACCTGAGTATATCAACACCCCAGGACACACTCATACACTGTGATCATGCCAGATTCATGTATCCTGATACTGACATCATGACCAGAGACTGGGACGACCTTAGGGTCGCGTCTGTTGAGCTATTTTCTGTGTGTCGAGACTGTTAGATAGAGGTTCAGGTTCAGTGCACCATCGTTGACCGCTTGGGAAGGGGAAGACAGTTACTAGACGTTTGGGCTCCTCTGCACGCGCTTATATATGTTTATGTAGTGATCATGTATTCTAGAGTAGTGTATCACCCGTGTGACTCTGTGCTCGACGCTACGGTACGCCCCGTGTGTCTCTGTGTTCGGAGCTACGGTTTTATTTTAGATAGCCTACGCGTCGAACATTGTCTTCAAACCGTGTCACACTTGTTTGGTTATGATAGAGTACCCTGTTGTTGCACTTGTACTTTTTGTTTACTTGGCATGCTATATTTTGTACCTTGTTACGTCCCTCTGAGGACCTGGTTCCCTGCCAGTTTTGAATTACGGAGCATTTGGAGTTGCTGTTGGAGTTGCATGTCTTGCGGGCATGGTACCAGGTACTCACATCTTATCTACCGGCATTTTGGTTATTTTACATTGATTATTCATCTGCTGTTGTAGCCAAGTTTTTATAGACTCATACTTCTTCTCGAGTCTATTCGAGTTAGTGTGTTATTGGGCGACCGACTTTAGTACATATACCTCTTTCTTGTATACTGCTGCTGTACAATGTAGATTGAGACATAGAGGTTTACATTTATGGAATATCTAGATAGTGCACCTTTATATTATACGTATTCGAGTCAGACCAGAGTCTGGTCGAATGCGTAGCTGGCGTGTCACGTATTCCTGGTCCTACGTATTTTGGGACTGGGGCATGACATAGTCATTGTCTGACCGATGCAATGCATGAAGCACTAACAGATAACTCTACGATGCACATTTCAATGAACAAGCAGACTTATATATAAATACTTGCATTTCTTACCCAATTGCTGAACGGTTATCCCTGCAGTAGACACACAAGTTAGCCACAATTTGCATATTCATAACTTATGTTTCAATCCCTTGGTGTCACCAATCGATAGGTATGCAAGAAGGTAAACCTAGCATGCGCCCTATCTATATGACGGTCCATGGGTCACCCCATGATTAGCAGCGGTTGCCCAAGGTTCAGCTATTCACTGGCATGCGCGGGTGTCGGCAACTGTGACCCAAGGTTCAGCTCTTCACCAACACACTCGAGTGCAAGCAGCTGTGACATCATGGGTTCCACACAACACTAATAGACATCGTCCCACTAGACCCTTGCGAGCCGTACCCTCAGGGCGATCCAAAAATCTCTTCCGGACCGAGCGGTTCCCGGTGCCACGGGAACCGTTCGAGAGACAAGACCTTGTGCACAAGTTGTCCGAGACCAATGCAATGACAAACACATAGTGCAAGCAAAACAATGATCAAGCAAAACATATACGGTCTTAGCAAAACACATCTTATCAAACGAAGCATATCTTTCTCAGATGAAGCACATATTTCACATATCTAATAGCACACCCCACTAGACCCTTGTGAGCCGTATCCTCAGGGCGTACTATTAGTCACTGCACTCACACATTTTCACTTAGCAGTTCGATATAGCAAACAGACAAACAAAACATATAATGGCAAGCACGGTTGATTTCAAATCTGACATGCAATAACTATCTCTTTCTTAGCATATTCAAAGGGACATATTCAAGCGATTTATTTACTTATCTTTCTTAGCATAGCAAGGGTTCTTCTGGTAACTGTGTCAGTGTTTCTAAGCATGCAACATTTCTATCTTTCTCTTAGCATGGAAATAGTTCTATCTTATTTCTGACAAGCATTCATATTCTCTTAGTTAGGCAGCAGATTCGTTTCAATGACAAGCTATGTGAGTTCTCTTATTAGGCATACTGAGGCAGGTTCTATCATTCTTCTTATGAAACAATCTTCTTAAGCAATCAAGCATTCAAAAACTTATATTCATTATTAAGTCGTGCAAGAATCAGAGAATGCATTTATGCCCACTCACATTGATCAATCGGTCTGGAACTCTCTGAGAAGACTTCCGTTCGAGCAAGCAAGGCCATATCACTTGTACATAGCGCCTACGCGGAGCGGGGCGCTACAAAATACTTTGAGATCAATAGGTTCTTCATCAAGGAGAAGTTGGATCGTGGACTACTGGAGCTAGGTCATGTTCCAACCAAGGAGTATGTAGCAGACAGTATGACCAAGGGACTTAGCTCTGCAGATATGATTAGAGGATGTGACAAGATGGGTTTAGTGAATATCTTTCACCAATCTTGAGGAGTGTTGGTATATTAGAATATTCTTGGTATATTTGTTGGGATATTAGAATATTCTTAAGAGAGTTTTAATAGGGTATTATTGCATCGCCTTTGTGGCATTTTATTTGGGCCCTATCGAGAGCTCCGCTGCGTGTACTCTGATGTGTGCTTGGTACACAATACTTGACTTACGCTACAACTTGGTCATTTGGATGATAACTTTGATGTTTGATAACATCACCATGTGCAAGCGCAACTCCAGGCTCGTACGGTATCACGTCCCGATAAGAAAGATTATCCTGCAGGAGCGCTGCAATGTGGTAATTCACGTTCAGCGGGGACTATTGAGCTTGCGGGAGATTGGGGTGTGACATATTGGTATCAGAGCGACTGGTTCATTTTATCGGACTTGTTCCTTCGCTTCATCACAAACTCTAAATAGCTTTCGCGTGTCGTTTAGCTCTTGGCTCTACTCGGTACCGCATTGGATATTTCATGCAATAAGTCTATATATTGTTGGTTGTGGCTGCATGTTGTTCTTGGTTGCGTTACTTTTGTTGGTTTTTGGTAGATTGCAGCCTCGTTAGGTGTTGTTGCATTCGTGTAGCAAGTCAGGTGGTGTTGTTGCATTTATGCAGCAAGTTGAGAGAGTGTCGTTGGGTTGGCTTGGCTTGTCATTCATGGAGTTTCTGGTTGCATCAGTGGATCAGTTGGTTGGCAGACGGGATTGATTATGTGGCATATTATAAGTAAAAATATTAGATGAGAATTGATCGTTGTACGAGTTGCTCGTGTAGCGAAATTGTTGGACGGAGTTTGAATTTTTAGCTGGGTATATCACAGAGAGCATTGCACGAGTTGCTCGTGTGGTGCATTGGTTAAGCAGATTTGAGTTTGGCTTGGGAATATCAGGATAGTGTTGCACAAGTTGCTCGTACAACAAATATGAGAAATAATTGGGTATTGGGTTTGAGAATGGAACGTGGCACGAGTTGCATAGCGAGATTGATAGAAAGAGCTGGATGATTCAGGCATTGGCTAAGTTTTGTGTCAGGTTTGAGTTGGAGATGGCAGGATCACGCATAAGGGATGGTTCAAACGGATCTTGGATCAGTGCAATGAGGAGTGACTTGATTCAGAGTGGTATATGGAATACCACATAGTAAGGCATTGGGATATTTTGGATAGACATCAATGGAATTGCCGCAACGGACGCGAGTAACAGGAATGTAAGTTGGTGGGTGCACATCGGCTGAGTTAGGAAATGGAACATGGTGCAAGCGAGTATTGAGTTATGATTCGACATAATCACCCCGGATTAGTCGGTTTGGGATAGACGTTGGTTGACGCAGAGTAAGCACGAGAGCAGTGCAATAAAATTTGACTCAGGTATTCTTCGATACATTGGACTTGAGAAATCAAGAACGGACTTGTGCAAGTGGAAGTATTGTTGGACTTGAGAGTTGGACGAGATCGGAACAATGTGATGGAAAAGAGTGATTGAAATTTAAAGGATTGAGGCAGACCAAAGAATTGGAAACAAGTTGAGATCGATCGGATGGAAAGATGATATCAGAGTTCGCTTGCACGATTCGGTAGTTCAGTGGAACATTCATTGGATGCAAAGAGAGAGTTGAGCATCAGGAACAAACAGTTGGGATAAGCTTGGGCGGAGCGATGGGTGAATCAAAGGGCAACGAGCACGAACTACAAATTTGGACAACACACTAGAGCTGTTGGTTGAGTAATAAAACACGATCTGACTTGGAGGAAAAATACGATGGATTCGAACGGACTTAAAGGGTTTTGGATATTTTTGCACGAATTTTTTTGACTCAGGTTTAGCGAAAGTGAAATTTGGCGAAATGGTGCAACGATGGTAGACGGTTTCTCCAGAAAATATGATCGGACATGAGGCAAGTATACTTGATGTTAAGTCAAGATTGTGAGTTAATACTTGCAGTACTGAGACGAATTGAGGCAACAAGTGAAGGCAATATCTAATTTGAGATTTATGTTGAAATCGATGCACGAATTATTGAGAGTATATAGACTAATCAGAACACAGAGAAATCAAGACCGGCTAAGGATTTGAAACGATAGCAGGATTGTGGCGGATGGACTTTTGAAGATAGCTAAACGAGGGAGCAATGTCGGAGCAAATCACTGTGCTGCTTGAGCAAGTTGGACGTGCACTGTGAAATATGACAAACAGATAAGAATTTGAGCAAGTTTTTGGTTTCAAAAATTATTGCAAAGTGGTAGTGCGAGAAGTCAAACTTGGCAGTTTGAAATTTTTTATGGATTCAGGGCAGAACGACGGATTAATGGAAGACGGTTTCAACGAGCGCAGTTCTCGATTGTTGGCTTGGATAGATAGTAAGACTCTAGGTGGTTAAGCGGCATTGGTTGACAGATCGGCAGAGGTAGTGCATGAAGTGCTCGAATTCGGAAGTTTGTTCGGATGGAATGGTTGGATTATGGCTCGAATTTGCAGAGGAGATATAGCATGGTTCGTAGTAACTGTCCATCGAGATGACATACAATTATTGAGCGTAGCTTCGGGACAGCTGACCCTAGCGACTTGACCGCCAGAATATTGTAGACCCATAGAACGACTATTGTGACGGCGTATTTGGGAATGCGTTGATGGTGGATATGAGCGATGAATATTTGGAGATATGTCTGAGTGTTGGACTTGAGAGATCCCTGAGAGAGCCTTCAGCTGAAGAAGCAGCAGGAAGACCGAAGCGATGTTGGAATTGGCCTAAGTCAAATAATGTGGTTCGGAGTCGCAGATTTTTGTAGATGGCATCGCCTCTGACTCATCGTGCCCCGGAAGGGAATGGCATTCATATGAATTGACGACTGTGAAACTAGCTCGTGAAGTTAAAGCAGCAGCTCGTTCAGATCAAATCTTTGCGAATACTGGAAGGAACAGATATGTCTCAGATTTATAAGATGCATCGAAACTTAGTCTGGGAAGGGTGCTCGTACAAATAGGCAAAGGTGATATCCTGTGCTTCGAGGCAGTGGAAGCAGCGCGAAAAACTATTCCATGTGCATCCTAGGAATTGTGGCGAGTGTGTCCAAGTTGAAATCGTGGCGACACTATCCCTTTGGCGTAGCAGCAAAATCTTCGTGGATCACATGAACCTCAATATAGATGTTCACCCAGTAAGGTATTAAGATTGAGGAAAGGGCGATTGGGCTGAGATGATTGAGAGCAAAGTTTAATATTTGGGTAAGTTGCCTAGCTGGGGTAGTATCAGTTGAGATGATCGTTCAGTGCATGAGATAATATTTAGAGATGTTGCTAGTGTGGATTCAGAAATAGTTGGATGGATTGAGTTAGAACACGAATTGACCGAGTCGGTGGAAAATTATCGTATTTGAGAGTAGCGCTTGTGCGAATATGTTGGAATGAACATCAGGATTGGTTCAATTGGGAGTAAAGCAAATGAATGCCTCGGACATAAAGATACCCTTGTAACTTGTCCAAATTTGCTATCGAAAAGCTCGGCTGAAATGCATGTATTTTAGGGACGCCTTAAATATGTGTACGATCCAAAACTAAGCTATATGAGAAATTCGTATTGAGCTACAAGGAGGATGTGGAAATGTGGAATTTGTACGAGCGTTCAGCACAAGCGAGATGCTGAGTCAGGATCAAGAGTATGAGAGTTGCATAGAGCAGATTTATGGAATTGGATAAGCGGCATGTGATAAGGAATGAGTACCAGCACGGTTCGTGGATGAACCTAATTTCTAAGTGGTATATTATGTAACACCCCACAACCGTCCGGTGCGTTACGCTGAGTCGGGTTGAATGAAACAATAGCTGGTTATATTTGATTTGTTGAATTTGGGAAGAAGTATTGATTGAGTTGGTTTCATGTGCAGATTGTTAGCGGAGTTCGATGGAAATCAGATGTTCGTTCAGAGCAGTACTGAGATAGCTGGATTGGAGCGATAATACCGTCTTCCTTAGTCCGATCGGTCAGATGATTTTGAGAGCACATTGAGTGATCGTGATTTGCATCGGACCACGGGTTCAAGGGATCGACCATATCGGCAGGGCAGGATGCTTAACGGAATAAGACTTGGTGAGTGGGCTCTGTCCCTTCTCCTCTACTCCTTCATGCCTAATAATATGGAACACACGTAATAGGCTTGAACACTTGGACTGGAACTTGGGAATCACTACACTGTGGCGTGTATAGAGTGTACGTCGATTGCTTGGATAGGAATTGTGGCTTGAGTTAGTTTTCGCGCTGGATAGTTGGATTACATTGGGGACAGTTGGAGTAACAATTGGAATTATGCTTGGACAGTTGGAATTATACATCTTGGTTGGAACATTGAGGCATTGGGAACATCAAAAACTCGGGCGAGCGAGCGTGCATCCGTGCACGAGTATCACTTGGGTGCTTTGTCATGCAAAGCGTGCAGTTGTGGTTCAAAACCGAACAACTGCATCGGCGAGGGTATTGTGCCATTTTTGGGGCATTGTGCCACAGAATTTTTCTGAGCGTGGGGTGTTGCACCAATTGGAACTCTGTCGAGAAGCGGCATAGTGCCTATGGGGATTACTTGAGATTGTGCCTTGGGGTATATGTTGGAGAATGGTTATGGATATTATGGATTATTTGGTTGAATGAGTCTAGGATCGCTTGGTGGGGCGAGAATGTTCGATCCTCTCGTCATACCTACTTGGTGTCTGTATGTCACGGACAACCTGTATTGCATAGGGTTTCGTTTCCTCGAACGGGATAGGCTCCGGGACACCGGGACAGTTCGACCATGGAGGAGACAATGGTAACGCATCTTGGGTGCGGTGCCGGTAGTTCGATACGACCAGGCGGGCCAGCTACTCGGGCTGGATTGGGTAGAACTGCTTATTGATCAGTCCGATCAAAGTCCTTTATGGCTTGGCCAGTGACTTCATATAGATTAGAGTTTGTTTGCTTTACTTTGGTTGGTTTGTGCTTTCGTGTAGGCAGCGGCCACCTTGCCTCGACAAGAGTGTGCACTTTGGGATTGGATTATAAGGTTTGGTTTGAGGATGGATTCTAAGGCTTGGATTGTTGGTTCGATAGTCGTGTTGGTTGGGCTTTGAGTAGGACGGTTTGCATGATAGAATCCTTCGAGTTGGTTATTTATTGCTTGTTGATTGGCTTGAGTTGAATGCTTACATGCTTAACTTGATTTACAGCTTTCCTTAACATGTCATCCCTATGCCATGAAATAAATCTAGGATTCAAATAGAAAAATTACCATATAACTGTTTGCATTCACTATTTTACTTAGTGTCGGTTTAGACGAGTGGGTTACCCCGCTCACCAGTACGGCTGTATACTGACCCACGTTTGTGGACATTATTTCATGTACGCAGGTGTAATGGCACTGCTTGGATATATGGGACATGATGTATGAACTGTAAGTACCTTTGTGGGCTAGAGAAAGAGCAAGAGTATTGCATCGCCTTTGAGGCAATCACCTTTGTGGTATTTTATTTGGACCCTATCGAGAGCTCCGCTGCGTATACTCTGCTAAGACCTTTGTAGACTGTCAAACTCTGAAGGGTAAAAAGTGAGCAGACTTGGGGAGTCGATCTACGATCACCCATACCGCATTGTGTAACGCCCCGTTCCGCTCAAGCGGACTGCCGACTCAATCGGCAATAGTGCAACTGTCCCGACCCGCCTTGCCTCAAAGAGAAGCAAAAGATATCCAGACTTGTCCCTACAGGAATCCGGCTTGGACTTTCAGAGGCTCGCTCAGACGTATCGTTCTACCGAGGCGAATCATCGCTAAGGTGGGTGGCTACGGTGAACTTGTCTTTGCTTAGCCAGCCCACATAAAATCTGGAATATTTATGCTAGTCGCTAGGTGAATCACCCTCTGCATGCTAATAAATCTAACGCACCTAGCTAAGGGAATAATCCCAACTTGTATTGCTTGCTAGAACATGAAAAAGGAAATACTGCTTATATTCAGACCCTCGCATGCTAAGTCCCTTAATGGTTTCATCTCTCGGACTACCTTCGGGCCCAAGCAACGTGCCTGCTTATGTTCCTAGAAATGCATGCTTGTCTGCTTGATAGTTACCGTATTTTCATCCAAACCCCGGAAGACTACTACGTAGTCGTTCCATGCCTGAACGAACCTGCAAGTATCTGGGACCGTTAGGTCACCAAGGCAGCCCCGAACCAGGGGAATGCATCAAGACAAGTTATTGTACAGAACCAAGATTCAATTATCCCGTATACTCGTGTACTCGTGTTCCCGTGCACTCGTGTTCTCGTGTTCTCTTGTTCTAGTGCACGCGTGTTCTCGTGTATCTCGTGTAATCGTGTTGCCTGAGATTGGTTAAATCGTGTTGCCTGAGATTGGTTAAATCGTGTTGCCTGAGATTGGTTTAACCCTGACTTGCATGTCGCGGACAACTCGAAAATGAGGCATAGTTCCACGGACGGTCACCGGGGCACTGGGACCGCTCCGATCCGGATGGAACTTCAAGTGTGGTTCATCGTGTGCAGGCGAGTGGTTTGCAGCATATCGTGTACTCGGTTGCATTCCACTTGGCCTAGGACCACATCATGTGTAGTCTATCGTGTGCTGGCGAGATGGTTTGCAACATATCGTGTACTTGGTTGCATTCCATCTTGGCCTTGGACTACATATGCAATCCAACGTGTACGGGCGAGATGGTTCGTAGCGCATCGTGTGCTCTCGTTGCGTTCCACTCTCGTCTGGGATTAGTCCTTTATGGCTTTGCCAGCGACTCATGTTCATATAGATAAGTCATCCTCGCTTAGCGGCTATCCGCGTACGAGTTACTGCATCACATCAAGTACAACTGAACACACCAAATACTGTCTCGTTCAATAACTCTCGTGTTGCATGTTGCATATGCTATGCTCCTGAATGCTTATACTTGCCCGTGCTTAAATTAACAATGTTTGCCTTGGACAGGGAAGGAGATGGTAAGTCTCGCCGTGTTTCCTCTCATGTCGCACGGCGCACTGCCACACGAACTAGGCTATTCAATATCTGCATGAAACTGATCCTAAGGCAACTAGAAAGACAACTTAATAGTTGTGCACGGAACCTGTATTACGTGTTTAGATTTGTCGAGCGGGCGAGTAGCTTCCCCACCAGTGCATTCAATGTACTGATAATCCACCAGTTTGTGTGCAGGGTGCGGGAGAACCTCGTTCGGTGTGGATGCCTCCAACGTGCGTGCTAAGGCGTGGACATCACTCCGAAGCAACGGTGCGTCCGGAACTGAAGCACATATACAAGACATAAGTTGTGAACATCGTCTAAATATCGCCTCTACAATCATTCCACAATTGTAGCCACTTGGCACGATTTTATGTTTCAGAGAGAGAGGCTTGAGCGACTTATAATCTCGGCTATACGCCGCCTGTAACACTTGTTTATATCAATAAAGAGCTTGCTTTACTTCAACTTGTGTTTCAATGCTTCCGCTATATTTGTCAACTCAGAGAACTTGTTACCGAATCGCTATACGTTCATGACTCCGCTGCACTCGGACAATCTGTGCGTCTCTGTGGCTTAGAACTCTTGCCGCCAGCCAATGAACCATGGCCTTGCACGGGCGTGGATCACGCTCGTGCGGCATCACGCCCGGATGGGTTAAGGATTCGTTCCGCGGGAGCGCTGGCGAGGGTGATTCCCGCCTAGCAGGAACGGCCGATTTGCCTGCGGGAGATCGGGGCGTGACATGTTGGTATCAGAGCCTGGCTTCTACGCCTTTGGACTTCGATTCGATATCTCTGTTTCGAAAGCTCGTTCGTGGGTTATGTGCACGCTCTCTCTCAATGCCTCGATGGGATATTCCAACAATAAGTCTAAATACTTTTAAAATACGTTTTGAATGATATGCTTGCTTGTCTGGTTGTATGCTGCGAGTGGCCTTTAAGCCAACCTGTGCGAACCCTTGAGAGTACCGCTAGTAGCTTGTCCAATTTTCACTAACCCTAAGTTTGGTTGAATGCATCTATTCGAGGGACGCCTTGAACTAGTGCACCATCCAAGACTTAAGAAAAGGTGAAACTCGAGTGCTGAGACTTCGCTATCACTAAGCTGGTTGACGTGTTCACGCTAGAAGGGCCCTTCGAAAGTGCGCACGATCCAGTCTAAGCGATATGCTAAGATCGACACTTGTGCAAGTGAATATCCAAATGAACAAGTACAACGACTTGTCTAGTATTACCTCAACCCTAGATTACTGCTTGTCCTCAGTAACACTCGAGGACGAGACTTTTTTTGAGTTGGGTAGGATGTAACGCCCCGTTCCGCTCAAGCGGACTGCCGACTCAATCGGCAATAGTGCAACTGTCCCGACCCGCCTTGCCTCAAAGAGAAGCAAAAGATATCCAGACTTGTCCCTACAGGAATCCGACTTGGACTTTCAGAGGCTCGCTCAGACGTATCGTTCTACCGAGGCAAATCATCGCTAAGGTGGGTGGCTACGGTGAACTTGTTTTTGCTTAGCCAGCCCACATAAAATCTAGAATATTTATGCTAGTCGCTAGGTGAATCACCCCCTGTATGCTAATAAATCCAACGCACCTAGCTAAGGGAATAATCCCAACTTGTATTGCTTGCTAGAACATGAAAAAGGAAATACTGCTTATATTCAGACCCTCGCATGCTAAGTCCCTTAATGGTTTCATCTCTCGGACTACCTTCGGGCCCGAGCAACGTGCCTGCTTATGTTCCTAGAAATGCATGCTTGTCTGCTTGATAGTTACCGTGTTTTCATCCAAACCCCGGAAGACTACTACGTAGTCGTTCCGTGCCTGAACGAACCTGCAAGTATCCGGGACCGTTAGGTCACCAAGGCAGCCCCGAACCAGGGGAATGCATCAAGACAAGTTATTGTACAGAACCAAGATTCAAGTATCCCGTATACTCGTGTACTCGTGTTCCCGTGCACTCGTGTTCTCGTGTTTTCTTGTTCTAGTGCACGCGTGTTCTCGTGTATCTCGTGTAATCGTGTTGCCTGAGATTGGTTAAATCGTGTTGCCTGAGATTGGTTAAATCGTGTTGCCTGAGATTGGTTTAACCCTGACTTGCATGTCGCGGACAACTCAGAAACGAGGCATAGTTCCACGGACGGTCACCGGGGCACTGGGACCGCTCCGATCCGGATGGAACTTCAAGTGTGGTTCATCGTGTGCAGGCGAGTGGTTTGCAGCATATCGTGTACTCGGTTGCATTCCACTTGGCCTAGGACCACATCATGTGTAGTCTATCGTGTGCTGGCGAGATGGTTTGCAACATATCGTGTACTTGGTTGTATTCCATCTTGGCCTTGGACTACATATGCAATCCAACGTGTACGGGCGAGATGGTTCGTAGCGCATCGTGTGCTCTCGTTGCGTTCCACTCTCGTCTGGGATTAGTCCTTTATGGCTTTGCCAGCGACTCATGTTCATATAGATAAGTCATCCTCGCTTAGCGGCTATCCGCGTATGAGTTACTGCATCGCATCAAGTACAACTGAACACACCAAATACTGTCCCGTTCAATAACTCTCGTGTTGCATGTTGCATATGCTATGCTCCTGAATACTTATACTTGCCCGTGCTTAAATTAACAATATTTGCCTTGGACAGGGAAGGAGATGGTAAGTCTCGCCGTGTTTCCTCTCATGTCGCACGGCGCACTGCCACACGAACTAGGCTATTCAATATCTGCATGAAACTGATCCTAAGGCAACTAGAAAGACAACTTAATAGTTGTGCACGGAACCTGTATTACGTGTTTGGATTTGTCGAGCGGGCGAGTAGCTTCCCCACCAGTGCATTCAATGTACTGATAATCCACCAGTTTATGTGCAGGGTGCGGGAGAACCTCGTTCGATGCGGATGCCTCCAACGTGCGTGCTAAAGCGTGGACATCACTCCGAAGCAATGGTGCGTCCGGAACTGAAGCACATATACAAGACATAAGTTGTGAACATCGCCTGAACATCGCTTCTACAATCATTCCACAATTGTAGCCACTTGGCACGATTTTATGTTTCAGAGAGAGAGGCTTGAGCGACTTGTAATTTCGGTTATACGCCGCCTGTAATACTTGTTTATATCAATAAAGAGCTTGCTTTACTTCAACTTGTGTTTCAATGCTTCCGCTATATTTGTCAACTCAGAGAACTTGTTACCGAATCGCTATACGTTCATGACTCCGCTGCACTCGGACAATCTGTGCGACTCTGTGGCTTAGAACTCTTGCCGCCAGCCAATGAACCATGGCCTTGCACGGGCGTGGATCACGCTCGTGCGGTATCACGCCCGGATGGGTTAAGGATTCGTTCCGCGGGAGCGCTGGCGAGGGTGATTCCCGCCTAGCGGGAACGGCCGATTTGCCTGCGGGAGATCGGGGCGTGACAGATTGTGACCACTAGGACTCCTCGAAAAACCTGTAACGAAGTCCATAGTGATGTGCTCCCATTTCTACTCAGATATCGGGAGCGGCTGAAGTAAACCTGCAAACCTCTGATGCTCATCCTTGACCTACTGACACACCAGGCACTTTGCCACAAAGCGGGCTATCTCCCTCTTTATTCCATGCCACCAATAGTACTGCCTCAAGTCTCTGTACATCTTCGTGCCTCCTGGATGAATAGAGTATGCTGAACTGTGCGCCTCAGACATCAGTTCCTGGCGAAGTTCTCCGTTTGGAACATATAGACGATCTCCACATCTCAAAGTCCCGTCCTCGTGTATGTGCATTCCTGTCTGTATCCCGGCCTCTATCCTCTGTTGAAGCCTCTGGAATCTGACATTTGTTGGCAGGGCAGCCTTAATCCTCTCAACCAATATCGATTGCAACTGGAAACTCGACAACTGGCCATCTGCTCCGGGCATAATGACCTCTATACCCAACTATTCTAGATCTCTCAACAGATGTTGCTGGATAGTAAATAAGAATGCCATGAGCCTCCTGCTTAATGCGTCAACTACCACATTGGTCTTTCCCGGATGGTACTGTAGCTCGATCTCAAAGTCTGTCATCACCTCGAGCCAACGTATTTGTCTCTGGTTCAGGTCCTTCTGAGTATAGACGTACTTCAAGCTTTTGTGATCTGTGAATATCTCCACTCGCTCTCTGTATAGGTAGTGCCTCCAAAGTTTCAAAGCAAAATCACTGCGGCAAGCTCCAAGTCGTGAGTGGGATAGTTCTTGTCATGGGTCCTCAGCTGCCTAGAGGCATAGGCCACAACCTTCCCATGCTGCATTAAGACGCATCCTAATCCTTTTCCGGACGCATAGTTGTAGATCACGAATCCTTCGGGTCCAGAAAGTATGGTCAAGATAGGTGTCGTAGTCAGACGCTTCTTCAGCTCATCGAACTCCGTTTGACACTCCTCTGTCCAGGTAAACTCCTACTCCTTGCGGGTCAAGCGGGTCATCGGCTCTGCGATCCTTGCGAAGTTCTCTACGAACCTCCGGTAATATTCGGCAAGTCCTAGGAAACTCCTCACCTCTGAGATGTTAGTAGGGGTCGGTCACGTCTCTACTGACGAAATCTTCGCTGGGTCTACCGAAATACCATCTCCTAAGATAACGTGTTCGAGAAAAGCAACACGATCTAGGAGGAACTCACACTTGCTCAGCTTGGCATAAAGCCTCTCATGCCTCAGCGTCTCTAACACTAGAGCCTCAAGTGTTCTCCGTGCTCCTCGTGGTTTTTTTAATACACCAAGATTTCGTCGATGAATACTACCACGAACTGGTCCAGATACTGGTGGAAGACTCTGTTCATCAGGTTCATAAATACTGCAAGCGCATTCGTCAGTCCAAAAGGCATCACCAAGAACTCGTAGTGACCATAACGGGTCCTGAATGCTGTCTTTGGAATATCTTCTCTTCGCACCTTTACCTGATGATAACCTGATCTCAAGTCGATCTTCGTGAACATCACTGCTCCTGTCAGCTGATCGAACAAATCATCAATCTGCAGCAAGGGGTACTTGTTCTTGATAGTCAAAGCATTAAGGGCACTGTAATCAATGCACATACGGAATATCCTATCCTTTTTTGGTACAAACAATACTGGTGCTCCCCAGGATGATGCACTAGGACGGATAAATCCCTTGATCTACAACTCCTCTAACTGTAGCTTCAGCTCATCCAGTTTCTTCTTCGCCAACTGGTACACATTTGAGGATACCGGTGCTGCTCCGGGTACCAACTCAATAGTGAACTCTACCTCTCTATCCGGCGATAAGCCTGACAACTCCTCCGGGAAGACGTCCTCAAACTCTGCAACCATCGATGGAGGTGTCGTCCCCGTAGCCATGTAAACTCCAGCTGTCTGGCCTACTCCTCGCTCGATGGTGCCTCGCATGTACTCGAACTCCGGGTGATCTGGCGGTCTAAAAATGATGCTACCCTCCAGCAATCTAGTATGGCATTGTACTAGCTCAACCAGTCCATGCCTAAAATAACGTCAAAGTTTGGCATCGGAAAACCAAAAATCGTGCTCTCATCTCCCTACCACACACGACTACTGAGCACGTTCTAATAGTGCTGGTAACCGGTACGATACCTCCTTCGATAAGAATCTTCCAACTCTTAGGCAAGGGGGAAGTAGCTACTCTATGCATGGCTACAAAACTACTAGATATGAAAGATAGTGTAGCACCAGAATCAAACAATGCAGTCGCAAACAATGATGCAACTAAAATGATACCTGTGATAGCTTCCCTTTCTGGTTCTTCCTCAATTGCTGCTAGTACAAAAGCCTGCCCGCGCCTCTGCCCTCCGGTCTGCTGTCTGGCTCGATCAAACTGTGCCTCCTATGGAGCAAAGGGTAGTGTCTCTGAAATCCTCCGGGTGCTGGTGGACGTTGACCTCCTATCGGGGGTAGTATCCTCTGGACTGATGCTGCTGGCCTCTGTCCGGTCTGCGGTGCTGCATCTCTGTACTGTGGGCAGTCTCGGGCTTGGTGCTGGCTCGTCCACAAATTATGCATGTCCCCAGTCTCTTTCGACAGTCCTTCTCGAAATGCCCTCTTACCACAGTAGTGGCAATTCGGAAGCTACTTTTGCTGGTATGGCACTGTCCTCTGCTGTGTCTGTACTGCTGGACGACGGATCGGTCCTCCTGCTCCTGGCTGAGCTCTGTCTGGTACGGTCATGCTGGGATGTCTCGCCCCTCTACCAATGTCCTCCTGGATCCTCGCCTCTGACAGAACCTCCTCATAAGAAATCCTCGCATGGGTAGTGGTATATCTCTGCAGCTCGAAAGTCAGGTCGTGATAGAATCTTCTGGCCTTCTCTAGGTCGTTGGGTATCAAGGCGGCACCAAATCGGCTATGTCGACTAAACTCTGTGTCGTACACGTCTACGGTCATATTCCCTTGCTCCAGGTGCAAGAACTGGGAGTATAGGGCATTTCTGACCGTAGCCGAAAAATACTTCGCATCGAAGTACTCTAAGAATTGCTCCCACGTCTGTGTGTTACCGACGCTGCGCTCTATAGAATCCCACAAGTGATGGGCTTTGCCTTTTACTTGGGCCCTCACTACGGTAATCCAAAGGTCTAGATGTAGCTGAGAAGCCTCCAGTAGCATCTTCGTGTTGGAGACCCAATTGGAGATCTCCTCTGCAGTCTCGCTGCCCAAAAAGGTACCCGGACCCATCTGGCAAAATCCTCGTACAGTACCAGCTGGGTGGACAGGTGCAGGTGCTAGTGCGGGTGCTAGGGCAGGTGTCCTCTCTAGTACTGCCATCAAGCTCTGTCTTAGGTTCTTGGTCTGATGCCACTACGCCTGCATCATAGCCTGAAAGAACTGGAACTTCTGTGGCTGTCCCTCCGGATGTGGCATCTGGGGTGGAAATGGTGGAGGTGGTCGCAGTGGGACCTCCGGCTACGTCGTAGGTGTCTCCTCAGATGTCGATCTCTCGGACTGCGGTATCGACGTAGCCCTCGAAGTCTGGCCCTCTTGGTGCTGCGTCGGATCATCAGTAGTAGTCTTGTGCCAATGTATCAGCGGGGCCTGTGGGATCATCGGGGCCTGGGGTAGTGGCTACTCTCCGGGTGGTCCCTAGGATGTCTCCTCCCTCGGTGCGGTGGCGGATGGCACTAAGGTACCGTATGC
This sequence comes from Iris macrosiphon, assembly GCA_036927795.1. NCBI lineage: Eukaryota > Viridiplantae > Streptophyta > Magnoliopsida > Asparagales > Iridaceae > Iris > Iris macrosiphon. The sequence goes on from JAYESA010000012.1 coordinate 70,383,839, forward strand.
CTCGCGTCTACTGCGCAAGTTCATCTAGTTGCAAGAGATAGAACTTCATTAAAGGAGTACAGAAACAAACTAATAGGATGCAGATATTTTAAAAAAATACGAAGGAGGTTCAAAGACGTAATCAAGGTGGATGAGATCTAGTAATTTCTATTCTATTGCAGGCTCACTGGGCATGTTACCATACCACAAGCGATAAACAGAGACCTACATGGGCCACCACTAAAACTATGTCACGCCCCAGTCCCCGTCTCCAAGGGATTTACCCAATTTAATGGACCCAATAAAACGTACTACGCTGTCCTAAAATACTAACAAGTCTAATACTATCATACATCAGGTAATATCTAATCTCATCCACAATATAAACAAGAAGTGCTAAAATAAATACTGGGAAATAAGTGCAGAGTCTGAAATGTCATAGTACAATCCAAATATGTCCGATGGAAACAAACCCACTACAAATGATGAAATAAGAGTACTGAAAGACAGAATAAAGAGTACGACTAGAGCATCGGCTAACTAGATAAGGAATGCTCCAGTCCTAGGCGGAAGGCCTACCAATGATCAAGGGAACTCTGATGGAAGCACCTCTAGCTCCTCATCGGATGCGAACCTCGTCTCCTGCCCGGGTCCGTACACGGTAAGATAATAAGTCTCGTCCAAATCTAGAAGGGAACTAGGTCCTCAGAGTAACGTAAAAAAATACAAAAATACATGCCATATATAATACTGAATAAAATAAAGGGTATGATAACCATCTAAGTGAATGAAATGTGAGGACAACCCTGGTACGTATGGGTAAGTGTAGGCATAACGTTCATACTCCGAAGAGCGTGGAATCTGTATAGTATAACGTCCATATCGCTCCGTAAAACGTGGAATCTGAATATAGGAAGTCATTGGATCCGTGGTTTCTTTGGATACTACGGAGTCCAATGTGTGTATCCCATACGCCTACCAGTTGTCCTCCCCGTCCAATGTAGATATATAAGTCAAATACACGATGTGCATACTACGTAACTATATGCCAAGTCTCAACTAATTAAATAACCCTGATTCCGTACTAAACCGTAATACATGTCACACGCACCGAAAGCTAGTCGGGTACGTGAACCCGCATCCTAATATGAGTTATCATCGTGATGCGTGTACAAGTGTCAGGATCTAGGAAGATCAGAATATCCTCGCAGTAGCAGGTGAGTCTGCTAGTAACTAAGTCAAGTATACTACTCATCGACGCATTCGTCGACTGCACCCGAGTTAATCTCGGACGTGCACAGTTATATGTATATTGCAACTAGATATCATACAACAGTTTATGATTTAAATTAAACAGTAAATCAGACAAGGTATACTTGCCTGGGTCCTCAAGCTGCGAGTGACAATAACCTGCTCCCGAAGTCTCGCCTGAACGGTCCAGCGACCCTATATGTATAATATAATAATACGATCATCAGTCACTACAATAGTACACACAGGAAACACTATGTTGCAATTACGAACTGACGCAGGGGTCACAACTGGTCATCTAGCTGGGTCGCGTGTGCACGTAGCTAAAATGTACATGTGTCGTATCCTCGATTTCTGTGTACACCAAGACAACGAATTTGCAAGAGACGCTATAATACCATATAACGCAACACAGGTCCTAGCTAAGATGCTATAAAAATACGCTACAGATTAAATTACGTATTATACTAATTAATAAAGCTAACATATTAGTGTGCAAAAACCCAGTATCTAAATCTTGGTTAACATCGTGCTCCTTATTAAAATAGTCATAAATTATTATAAGGTAATTTATTTACATAAATATATATAATAAAACATTAATACTTAAACATAACACATATACTACACTACGCTACATGTGTCTATACCAATAAGCCGACATATACGTGCATGACGAAAAAGACAATAAATATGGTTACCTAGTTCGTGCCCGAGGGGAGGGGGTCTTAGGCTCGTCGGCGGCCTGTCTCCGGCGAGAGAGGGCGGAGCTCCGGCGTGTCACAGTGTGAAACAACAGTGGCAGCAGCTCTGTGCAGCGGCCAATGTAGCGGGTCGTGGGGGACTGGTGGTGGCCGGTTGGTCATGGGGGACTGACGGTGGTGGTGTGTTGGTCATGGGGGACCGATGGTGGTGGTGTATTGGTCGTGGGGGACCTGTGGTGGTGGTTGTGAGGGGTGACTGGGAGAGAAGGGAGTCGGATGGTAGCGGGTGTTGATGATGGTGGTGTTGGTGATGGTGGTGTTGGTAATGGCGACGGTGATAGGGGTGGAGATGGTGAGGATGGTGGTGGAGATGGTGAGGATGGTGGCCAAGATGGTGGTGGTTGGTTGTAGTGGCGGTAGGGGCAACTTGGGGAGAAGGGGAGTCGGGTCGAGGGTGGTGATGGTGTTGAGTTGGTGATGGTGATGGTGATGGTGATGGAGATGAATGGAGAAGGAGGAGGAGACTAGCTGCTGGTGGCAGGTTGACGTCGAGGGGAGAAAGGTCGGAGGAGGTCATCTGGTGGCGGGTTGGTCGTGGGCAGAGGTGGGCGGAGGAAAGGGGAAGCGGTCGGAGGAAGGGACGCGGGTGGGTGATGGTAGTGGTGAAGTTGTTTTCCTAGGGTTTCTTTGGGTGATGGTTGCTGGTTTGTTTAGAGAGAGAGAGTGTGTAGTATATATAGGAGAGAGAGAGGGGGGCTCTCCTTGGGATTAGGGCCGGCTGGAAAATATTTGTGGGGAGTTGGGAAACCTCAACATGATGAAAGGAGGGCTAGGATTGAGGGATTTTGAAATGTAGAGTAGAGATGTGAGGAGGAAAAGTTGTAGCAAGTACAACAAATAGGGGAAAAAATAGGGTAGACCGGTCAAGGGGGGATGAGGTTCTTCATTCGTTGGGGCCAATGGGAGGAGGACACCTCATTGCATATTTGCATAAAAGTTCCTTAACAATTAATAAATTGCACAATTAATGGAATTTGGAATTAGATGAGGCAAAACACCATGTTTGGTGTGATTTAGTAGACTAAAATGGTGTATGGTGTTTAGTATGAACCTTGAGGGTGTGAGTGGGGGTTTGGGTTGGTGTTGGGTCTAGTTTTGGGTGAGGTTGGGTCCTTACACCAATTTAATTAAAATGAGTGTAATTAGTGATTTTAATTAATTGCAAATACATGGGGTTAAAATTAGGTGGGACACACGTGTCATGGACATAGTAGACTCAGAATAGAATAATGTCATAATTTGGGATGTACAAAACGGGTCGAGGTTGTGTCTCCAATTTCGATTGGAACGGACAAGGATACAAAGTTGGATTTAATTGAATTTAAACATGGACGTTTGTAAAGAATATTGTACGACTAAAATGAAGCACAAGATAGAGTAGTTATAAGTTACACAAAGGTCAAAATGGTAGGCTGGCATGTCTAGGAAAAGTGTATAAAATTTGTTTGAAAGTAAATACTAGTATAGCGCTCCAAATATCGAAGCAACGGTAAGGTGCACTAAGTGATATAAATACTGCACAATAAATATAAAACACTTTGTTCTAATTCTAATTGGCTCCAAATTAACCCTAGTCTCTCTATCTAAGCTAAGTAGACCTAAATTTGGTCGAAGAATTTTACATTAAGGGCTGGCCGCAGTGTTTGCTCAGAGGACAACACTACTTCTAGCCCAACTGAAGATTCATACACTTGAGGAGACTATCTCGACCATGATCCAGGAGGAGACTCGTATCAAGCTACAGGCAGGGACATATGGTCATCCTGAAGTGAAGACAGCACTGGTGGTTGACAATTCAGACGGCACAGGACCTAAGGGAGACCCCCGACAGTGTTACAACTGCGAAAAGGTTGGCCATCTGAGGTATGCTTGCACTAAACCACCCAAGAAGTGAGATTCAGGTGACAGACATAAACAGTTTGGAGGACGTGGCCGTGGTCGTGGGGGTCGACATGGTGGTCGAGGAGGTTATCGGGCAAACCTGCTGGTAGCAGAAGGCGAGGAGGGAGCTAATGGGGCCTATACTTAGGAGGATCATGCACTACTGGGTCTGCTGGAAGTACTCAGGAGAAAGCAGAGAGCATCAACCGATGGAGACAGGAGGAGTGGGACTGAGGAGGCGTCCACCTCAGTCTTCGCTAGAGGCAACGCTGCCATATATGCCCATCCATCGGAAGGTACTGATGACTCACTCGCCCTTACATCTATGTCTTCCCATAGATCGTCGGACTGGATTGTCGATTCAAGTACGTCTCGACACGTGACAGGGAATGCTAGTGAGTTCTCTTCCTATACTCACCTAGCATCTGTAGACATCATTCAAACAACCGATGGTACTTTTCAGCCAGTGGCCGGTAAGGGTACTGTCAATAGTATAGGTTCAGTAAGATTATCAAATATTTTATATTCTCCTCATTTTCCAGTCAGTCTTTTGTCCATTAGTTCTATAATCCTCTAACTAAAATATATTATCTCTTTGATATTCCTAAGGTGATCTTCCAGAAGAAGGAGACGGAACGAAGACTTGGAACTGGCACTTGGCATGATGGACTATGGTACCTGGATCGGGAAGAACTAGATTCGGCATTAGTGTCTGTGGCAGAAAGGGCAGGAATGGGAGGACCAAAGATGAGTGTCGAGGATACACTAATATTCTATCACAGGCGGTTGGGGCACTCCTCTTTTGGTATTTTGAGTATGTTGTATCCAACTATTTATGAGAAGGCAAATAAAGAGAAACTAGTATGTGATGCATGTGATTTAGACAAACTTACTAGGAGCTCATATGTTGTTGCGGGCCATAGGAGCTCTTCTATTTTTGATATTATATATTCTGATGTATGGGGATCGTGCGCCACAACTACTATGAATGGTTACAAGTATTTCATCTCTTTTATTGATTGCTCCTCTCGTGTCACCTGGCTGTATTTGAAGAAGAATAAGAGAGGTCTTTGCCTATTTCCGGGACTTTCATAAACATGTCCAGACTCAGTATAAAGTAGTGGTGAAGGTACTAAGGTCTGACAATGGAACAGAGTATACCAACAAAGCACTTGAGGAATACCTGTCAGCCCAAGGGATACAGCATCAGACCACCTGTGCATACACACCAGCACAGAATGGAGTGGCAGAAAGGAAGAACAGACACCTTCTGGAGGTGGCAAGGAGCATGATGATCGTCATGAATGTTCCACAGAGTCTGTGGGGGCATGCGGTGTTAACAACAACTCGATTGATCAACATGATGCCCTCGAAGGTACTGGGATGGAAGTCTCCATGTGAGATATTACAAGAAAACAATAGTGGGATACTTCCACTAAAGGTGTTTGGCTGCGTATATTTTGTGAAGGACAATAGACCGTCTGTTGGGAAACTTGATCCCATAGCAGTCAAGTGTGTATTCGTGGGCTATTCGACGACTCAGAAGGGGTACGTGTACTGGAGCCCAGTAGAGAAGAAGAAGTTTGTGAGCATGGATGTTCACTTCAGGAAGTTTGAGCTATACTACCATCAGGAGGGAACCTCATCCATAAGCAATTCACCTAATACTGAAAGTATGAGGCGAGAGAGGAAGATTGGTGAGAGTGTGGTGACCGATTTAGGAGTATGGCATGGAGGAACGTTTGAGGAGGAGTAGGAGAGTGAAGAGGAACAGGGGGAGGCGATGAAAGGTGTTAGGCCCACGGCTCAAGAGGAGTTATTTACGTACAACGGAAAAGAGAAGTAAACTGCAGGACTAGTACCTATAGTTCCAGTGCCAAGTCCCTTGCCTGCGTCCGTCTCAACTCCTGAGACACATACACCACCACCACCAGATTTTCCTTCAGGTGATATCATTCTTCATACCCCTCCCACACCATTATCAGTACGGAGGACCACTCACAGCAATACGAAAAATCCTTCTGATAGATATGGTTGGGACCTTGCTCAGTTTGTTTCATATGATAATATCTTCTCCTCATGGAGCATTTATTGCGTCTTTGGATAGTATTACTGTACCTAACAATTGGCAGGTCACCAAGAACGATCCAAAGTGGAAAGCGGCGATGCACGAGGAGTTAGGCGCTCTTGAGAAGAACCACACTTGGGAACTGGTAAAATTGCCAGAGGAGAAGAGGGCAGTCAGATGCAAGTGGGTCTTTACTGTGAAGTAGAACCCAGATGGAAAAGTAGAGCGCTACAAGGCTCGACTGGTGGCAAAAGAAAACAATCAGACGTACGACATTGACTATGATGAAATCTTTGCACCAGTGGCGAAGATGAGCACCATCAGGACCCTGATTTCTTTGGCAGCGAATGGTGGATGGAAGGTACACCAATTGTATGTGAAGAATGTGTTTCTTTATGGAGATCTAGTGGAGGAAGTGTACATGAAGATACCACCAAAATTCTGCACCGATAAGACAGTGGGCAAGGTCTGCAGGTTGAAGAAGCCCCTCTATGGACTGAAGCAGTCTCCTCGAGCGTGGTTTGACATATTCAGGAGGGCGATGATAGGGATGGGATATCAGCAGATCAATGCTGATCATATTATGTTCTTCCGTCGGAGTGGAGGCCACATCATCATGCTTGCGGTGTATGTGGACGATATGATTATCACAGGAGATGATGAGCAGTAGATTGCCCGACTCAAGGGAAAGCTTGACAAGGAGTTCGAGGTGAAGGACCTTGGCCTTCTTCGGTACTTGGGATTGAGATTGCTTGAGAAGCAGAGGGGATTGTTCTTTCTCAGAGGAAGTATGCGTTGGACCTTCCTACAGAGACATGGATGTTGGGATGCAGACCTACAGGGACGCCGATCAACCAGGGGTTCAAGCTGTATGCTGAGGCTGGAGAACCAGTTGACCGAGACAGACCGGTGGGCAAGTTGATCTATTTGAGCCACACACGTCCTGATATCTGCTTTGCAGTGAGTGTGGTGAGCCGCTACATGCATTACCCAAGAAAGTGTCATATGGACGCAGGGTACCAGATTCTGAGATACTTGAAGGGTGCCCCCGGAAAGGGGTTGATATTCAGGAAGAATGATCAATTGAGCATAGAGGGCTACTGTGACTCTGACTGGGCTAGTTGTACTGATGACATGAGGTCTACCTCGGACTATTGTATATTTGTAGGAAGCAACTTGGTCTCTTGAAGGAGTAAGAAGCAGTCGGTGGTGGCCAGATCGACAGCTGAAGAGGAGTACAAAGCTATGGCCTTGGGAGTTACAGAGCTGCTATGGCTAAAGAGTATGTTGGTGGAGCTGAAGCTGGATCAAGGAACCAAGATGAAGCTGTGATGTGACAACCAGTCAGCCACCAGTATCGCCAACAATCCAGTGCAACATGACAGGACCAAATACATCGAGATCGATAGGTTCTTCATCAAGGAGAAGTTTGACTGGACTACTGGAGCTAGGTCATGATCCAACTAAGGAGCATATAGCAGATGGTATGACCAAGGAACTTAGCTCTGCAGATATGGTTAGAAGATGTGACAAGATGGGCTTAGTGAATATCTTTTGCCCATCTTGAGGAGGGGTGTTTGTATATCAGAATATTCTTGGTATATTTGTTGGGATATTAGAATATTCTACATGGAGTTTTAATGGGGTATTAATGTAAGATGAAGGATTGTAAGGCTATAAATAGCCAAGAGATTATCATTAAAAAATATAATTCCTCCAAAATATTCTACATGGTCCCTTGCAGAACAAATGCGAATGAATTACAAATCAACCAACTTTCCCAGCAGAACATGGCAAATATATGATGGAGAAGCTATGAGCACATTAAAAAAGTCATTTTAATTAATTTAACAATGATAAAGGGACATATGATTATGTTAAGTATAGTAAACGGAATGTGAACACCAACTTATGGAATGACTTGAACAACCAAACCAACTACTACATGCATAGGCATTTAATGTTAGAGGGCTTGATTTCTACCTACTTAAAATAAGACTACCATACTAGTTAAGAAATATCCTAATGTGTAATTGTGGGAGATATTAATATTTTAGACCTATTTGATAAATTAGCCATACATTTTATATCAAATCAAAATAAATAGATTTGCTAGAAATATTGCCTTCATCAAATTGGAGTTATTTGATAATAATTTAGGACTCGCGTCTTTTGCTACATGACCAACAACTTCTTTTGCATCCAACCTTCTCTTTAAGGAGCCATTCTCTTCACATAATTTAGAAAGTTGCTCCTGTCAAGCATAAAGAGATAAATTTGACACCAGCTTGAAGTAAAAAAGATAAGATTACAAGGAGCTGTAGGCAAAACCATGTACTTCATAGTCTATACTTGGAATTTCACAAAAACATGGTGCAACCTATAGATTATAGTTTGTCAACAGTCGACAGAAGTATATGAATAAGGTCTGTATCTAAAAAAAAGAAGAAAAAATAAAAGTAAATAAAAAAGAATGAGAAAAAGGTTGAAATATCTTCTAATGAAATATATCATCATTTTCCAAAGGTTGGCCAACCCAATGGTTGACACCTTTGGTATGTGACAGAGAAGACCCCGGTTCAGAGACCCAAGGAAAAAATGACTGGCCCTTGATCTAAAAAAAAATATCATTATATTTTTACTGAAGTCAAAAAATAAGGATAACTGATACAAATAATTACAATATAAAGCTATGAATGTATAACATTTCTCATTCAGGATATACAATAGATCACAAATGTTCGGAGGCATGCCTGAATCATCTCCTTGAATCAGTTCTCTCAAGGACCATCTCCCATAATATTAGGAATAACAACCACCTCCTTTATAGCCTCAGTTCATGATTGTTTGGTCCCACCCCTCCTCCTAGCAGCTCCAACGATCCCATCACTTGTAAGCTATGAAGCACCGGTACTCCATCTAGAAAGGTGTATCCGTACTGGGTACCAATACTCTTGGGTACTTATCGCGTAAGTACCCAAAATTTTATTTATTAGTATTTTAATTTTTAATTTATTGTACTTCACGGGTACATTTTTAGTACTTTATGGTGCAACTCATTGGATATGACTATATATTTTAAAATATAGCTTTAGTACTTCTGTTTTTAGAAATCAATGTTCTTTACTATAATTTGCACTTAAATATCATCAATTATTAAGTTTTTGCAATTTGCTATCATGAACTATGTGATTTGCTACCATGAACTTTCAAAAACTTGAACTGTAACTACCTTATGTCACATTTAACAATCATATGCATTGCACATGACTATTTTTTGACAATTTTTCCCTCGATCTAAAAAATAATTCCATAATTGTCTTTATTCCTTCTCAAAAGAGTCTATCCTAACCAACATATCTAACCCTAAACCTAAAGTACATTCCGGCCACCACCCACGACATACCTTATCCCTCATAGAGGTTGATAATAGGAAGTTGAAATAGGGTTAAACATCAAAGTGGAACCTCCATCTCTATTTCATTTAACTTAGCAATACCGATGGTATTTTGAAGCTCACATAGTTCATCCCTTTGTTAGGATATTACGATCAGGATCATAGATCTTAAGATCCAATTCTATTTTGAATTTTCGTAATCCAAATCCCATATATGGATTCCGTGTTGTCATGATCTTACGATATAGATTGTGGATCTTACAATCCGATCCAATTTTTTTACTCTTTCACTATCTGATTCGTAGGATCGGAATCGGAACCGAATCGGACGATTCCGACCCAAGCGGGCTCAATTTGTAGTTGGAACCATATTTTGACTTTTCTATTGAAATTAAGGAATTTTTTGCAATGTTAAGTTGTTATATAATTTTCTATACTACTTTTTATATTCTATTAGATCAAATCTCTCTATTGTGCTCTTTCTCTTCTCCCAAAACTAGGATATCGAGGAAGAAAAACCCAATTCTTTCTCCTTATTTGTTCGATTCTGTTTTCGTTTGTGGTTGTGGACTTCTACCACTAAGGAAAAATAGACACATGGTTGTTGTGGCTTATAGAATTTCGTTCGAGGTGACTTTTAAATTGTGCTCTATTTCCTCTTTTCTTTTTGGTTTTGAAAGGTGGGAAAGAAAGAAAATGCAACATGCGAGCATTGCACGATGTGGACAAGGATCGTAAACATTTGCAATGTAAAAATTGTGGCTTTTGGATTTTTAACATGTTAGAATCCTATTATTTATAGCTTTTGAGTCGATTGACTTGTTTTATGAATGATATATAGTAAGATCAACATGTTTTGTGGATCTATTTATCATTTGTGCATCATCTCTCTCTTTCATTTGGATAGTCCTTTTTTTTCATATTTATTTGATTTTTTTATATTTTAATCAAGACTCTTACGATTCAAGATCCGGAATCCTTTTACAATTTTATGATCTGATCCGATTTTGACAACATTTGTTCCTCCTGTACTCCAATTGCATATATATAGCTTCTCCATAGAGAGGTAGAAGTAGCCATGAATGCCCCTGCAACTTTACATGGTCAGCTTCATTATTATTGTCCTAATATTGTATGATAATATGCTCATGTATTAGTAACTTGAATTATATGACTTGTTAAGGGTCCAAAGAATTAGTCGTAATAAAGAACCTTTATCATGATTTCATTTACAAGTAAAAGTGTGAAAATTTGTTTAGCTAAATTTTTTTATCTCAGGATATTAATATGTGTTTGAGAATTGGTCAGCCTATGAATCTTCCATAAGATCTCAATAACAACTTCTAATGATATGCAGCATCTCCATGGATCATGATCATCAACTCAAAGTGGGATACCATTGAACCAAACGGGATGGTCTTAGGAGTAGTTCTTCTTAGTATAGAAAAAAAATTCCACTCACCCCACCACTCCTCTGCCGAACCCAAGACAGCAGGAGAGGAAGACGAAGGTGGATGGAGGAAGAAGAAGGTTATAATCTAATTAGAGAAAAAAGTTGTGATTTTATATTAAAATTTATGGTTTCTTGTGTAATTAAAAGATGCTCGGGTTTTCTCTAAAAAATCTAAACAATAAGGACTTTCATAAAAGGATGAGATATCATTATCATTTTATAAATGAAAGGGAAAATGGTACTTATACACTTTACATTAACTGAATTATGATAGGAAAGTGAAAAAAAATATTTTATGGTATCAAACTGCTACCAAAAAATAGATTGGGCTTTTTGCATATGAGTCCCTTAAATCTACTATATTTTTCAATAAAGTTCTTCAAATCTTATTAATTGCTTAAAAAATCCTTAAATTATTAAAAAATAGAGTTAAAGTACCCTCCAGTTATGTCAGTCAAAAATTAACCTCATTGTTGGGTTAATTGAATAAAAAGATCATATTACCCCCTTCTTCCTTTTTATGGCCCAAAGTCGTGAAACAACCATGGATGCCACCTTTGGAAGAAGAACCTTTTACCTTGTCATATGACCCAAAAGCACCACTTGACAAGAACCATTCCGACCGAGATTCGCTTCCTTGTTAATGGAGCTCACTAACGAGGTCGTGCCCATTGTGATGTCAAACAGTTCAACGGGACGATGGCGAGAGGATTGAAGGGGAAGGATCTTTTTTTTTACTTCGCCATGAACCCTAATCGCTTCCAATTAAGGTTATGAAAAGCGATAGGCGCTAGTCAGAAGGGCACATGCCGCCTAAGGCCTAGCCAGCCTAATAAAAATCGTATAAAAATTCCATAAAACTCCATAACATGCATAGTCGAGTATCGGAGTGTCACGTCCCAGTCCCAAAATACGTAGGACTAGGACACGTAACCATGCCAGCCGCCTGTATATATGGCAACTCCAATATGTGGAAACCATATATACGAGCTTACGCTGTATAATGAACAATAATTTACAAGTGATAAAACTATCACAAGTCACAAGGTATAATCTAAATCTCATCCACAGAAATCAAATATGAATAACCAAAAACCAGGTAACTAGATCTCAATAATAAGTATCTAAAGAATGACAGTCGAATAGAAACAAATCCACTGCCGAAATAGAATATAAAATGGAACAGATACACACCATATAAGAACAACATCTGATTATCATGAGGCTCGAAGAGAAGACCTCCTCGGAAATATAAGTAGCATGTCCGGATCTGTGCTCCCGCGAATACTCATGAACATCTACACCTGGAAAGGGTCCAGGTCCTCAGAGGGACATAACAAGATACAGAAAAATAACATGTCATGTATGTAAATACTGAATAAATAAATGGGGTGTGCTAACCATCTAAGTGAATACAATTTAAAGACCTTGTTGTACGTATGGGGATGTGTAGGCCTGACATATGCTGACGTAATTCATCAATCGTCGGGACTGGCTAGTATATGTGTCATATGCCCCCGGACTCAAGGGTAACAGGAATACCCCATCCTCCTCGGAGCATGGTAACGGGAACAAGAAAAACGATACCCCATCTCCGAGAAGCATGGTAACAGGAATATCCCATCTCCGAAGAGCATGGTAACGGGAATATAAGGAGGGGGTGTCTCATACGCCAACTAAGTGTCTTTCCCTTCCAATGTAGATATACAAGTCGTGAAAACGACGTGGACATCTCGAACTATGATGCAAGTCTCTATATAAATAATCAACTAAGCTAATACCGTTACACGTGTAGCTCATACCGATGGCCAGTCGAGTATGAGGCACGCGTCCCTACATGAACTCACTCTGTGACGTGTAATGATACGTGTCAAGGCCTGGGAAGTCATACCAATAACTCCACAACTTTAGGTGGGTCTACTAGACACTAGGTCAGATACTACTCATAACGTCAACGCCTTCGTTGACTGCACCCGAGTCTGCTTGGACGCGCACATTTATATAATAAATAAACATGTAACTAATAATAAATGAATTTAAACAGTACAACAAGGCAAGGTATACTTGCCTGGCAAGAGAGCTGCAAAATATAACGTCCAGATGTCAAATGCCAAAAGTCAAAAACTATGGCCTCAGAATAAATGTCTCCGGATGCTGAAATAAACATCACTAACCGTCTCAGAAAATATCAAATAGCTAGAAACGCCTGTCCTTACGTCCAATTTGGACACGGGCAAAAATGACAGTTTTCGGTCAAAGCGGGGTCCACATGTGGGCCGCTTTGCACCGAAAAACGTATCGGGGTCAAAGGTCTCCAAATTCGCCAAACTTAGTGTCAACAAGTCCAGAACGTCGATACGAACCCAACGGAATGTCCAGAACTGGATTCCGATGAGCCGATCACAAAATCGCCCGTCAAGTGGAGCCGGTGGGGCCCACGATACAGAATTTTGTCAATGTTCTCAGAATCGAACCAAACTTAGATCACAGGACCAGCATATTACTACGAGTCCGATGGCACAAGTTTCGTTTCGATCCGACGTGTGTACACAATGTTACAGCGTGTTCCAGAACAGGCGGATACGGGACGTTGTCGGCGGATACGCGTTGATTTCGGTGTGCACGCACATCCAAATCAACTTCTACGAAATCCTGCACCTCCGTATCAACGGCGCGCACGTTTCGGTAAAGACCGCGTGCGACCAAGTGGTCCCGTTTGGCGGGGCGTACTCAGTTCCGGGGTAAAACGGGGTATTATTTTTTCTATTTTTCGATCGCGTGTCGCGATCGCCACAGGACGCGATACACCTAACGGGTTGCACGGGCATCGAGAGGGTTACGTAGCCTACGTGTCACAACTGACGGAATTAAAAACGGAACTACGAGGACATAGAACGGGTTACCTGAACAGGGCTCCGTGGAATGAATTTTCCTGTGTCCGCGAGTCGTCTTTGACACGATACGACTGTGTCCAGCTGCTGTCATGTCCGGTACTGCGCCGTGTCCGGTACTGCTTAGGTCAGGGTCGTTGCGGGGTGGTCCGGAGACGCTGCGGCTCAGCCGGCCGAACGAGAGAGAAGCTAAACCGGAGTGGGGCTGCACAGGGTCGAGCCGGGGTGGCTGTGCACAGGGGGTCGGGTGGCTGGGTCGTCGTGGAGATTGGTTCCGGCCATGGGGAGGCGGCGGAGTGGCTCGGGTGGGGGTGGTGGCAGTCGATGCGGGTCAGGGGGAGCTGGTCGAGGAGTCGGAGGGGTCTCGGCCATGGGGGGGCGGCTCGAAGCTGGAGTCGAGGAAGACGAAGTCGGGGAAGGAGAAGAGGGAGGGTGGTGATGATGATGGTGGTGGTGGTGACCGATGATGGTGGTGGGGGTGGCGGTGGAGGGAAGAGGGCGGACGGGGACAGCTCGGGGAGAGGGTGGTGGAGAACAGGGAGGGTGGCGGTGGTGGCGTGTGGCAGAGGAGGTCGAGGTCGAGGTGGCGGCGAGGTCGAGCTCAGGGAGGAGGTCGGGGACAATAGAGCTCTCTGGCGAGGTCGGCTCCGGCCGTGGGGAGGATGGAGGAGAAAACGAAGAAGAAGAAGTGGGGGGATGGCGGTGGAGCTCAGTGGCGGGGGGGAGGCTCGCCGCGGGGGGGAAAGTCGGCGGAGCGGCTCCGGCGGGGGGGGGGGGGGGGTCGACTGCGGCTGGGTTAGGGATTTGGGTTTTTGGTTTTCTTTTAATTTCTTTTTCTTTTATAGAAATTAAATTAATATTTTAAATAAAATATCTAAAGATATTTTACAGGATATTTTTGGAATATTTTTGGGTGGGTCCCGCCTCCAAATGGACGGTGCAGGTTCACCGGCCAATGAGGGGGTGACACCTCGTATGATAATTTGCAGAAAAGTCCCTGCAATTTCATAAATTGTGTAAAGGTCATATTTTGGGAAATTGCGCAATTATGAAATTTTCTGTGAAAAATAACTGATTCCTGAAATTACTAAAATTCACAGAATTGAAGGAAAAATCTGTGTGAGGGTCCTGAGGGGGTGGGGGTGAGTCTGGGCAGGGGCAGGGCCTGGTTTTCTTGGGTGATACGGGCCATCGTATTTATTAATTAATAAATACTGTGCACGGTGTTCTCTAATTATTTAGAGGCAGGTAGGGCCACAATTTTAACACGGTGTCAATACACTAAATGTAGTATACTCAGTGTAGAATATTAACGTATTTTTGTCTGGGCAAAACAGGTGCATATTGGGCCTCAAATCTCTATTGGAACAGGGATGGGTACAGATCTAGGAATTTAAATACGTATGTTGGTGACGATATTTGTGCGTCTCAAACGAGGCTCGAAGTAAAGTATCTGGAAGTTGCACAAAGTACAGAAAAATAGACTAGCATGTCTAGGACAGGTATAGAAACTTTGTTCGGAGATAACAGTCAGTGTAAAGCTCCAAATAATTTGGTGATGGACAGGTGCACAAGTCAATAGGATATGTAAGCAAAATAAATTAAAATATTGCCATAATCCTAAATTGCTAAAAATAATCCTAAAATACTGGAATCTGGTCAAGGGGGTTTACAATCTACCCAACTTATAAAAATTTCGTCCTCGAAATTAAAACTAAGCCGGGATAGAAGTCAAAGACGACATAAGATATAATGTAACAAAGTAATTTATATCTTGGCTTATGAATAGGTTCGAAAAACGTTTACGCATATCGTCCACACTCTTCCAAGTAGATTCTCCTGGCGCGCCATGCTTCCATGCCACGCGGACCAAGGGAATAGACTGATTCCTCAATACCTTTTCTCGATGATCAAGGACTCCCACGGGTTGCTCTTGATACGACAAGCTCGGCCTAATGGTGATCTCCGAATGGTTGAGAACATGACTGTTGTCTGTCACATATCGCCTGAGTTGCGACACGTGGAATACATCAAGTACTCCCTCAAGTGAAGGTGGTAGCGCAAGTTGATATGCCACTACTCCCACTCTTTCTAGCACGTCAATGGTCCAACATTCCTTGGACTCAATCTTGCTGCGTCCTCCGAATCGAATGGTGCCTCTAGTAGGTGATATCCTCAAGATGACATGATCGTCCTCTTTGAATTCCAAGGGACGATGATGACGGTCTGCCTACTGTTGTTGTCTGTCTTGTACTGTTTGCAAGTGTCATTGTGTTTACTTAACTGTCTCTACGGTGTTGACCACCAACTCTGGTCATGTGAATCCTTGTTTGGTAATATGCTGACTGGTATGCCGTGCAATCTTACGATTTATCTCAAATATAAGTTAGCTAAAGCTTCTGCAGACTGGTCAGCTCTAAAGGTAAGAAAGGTGCTGACTTGGTGAGTCGGTCCATAGGAATTCTTAATCCTTACAAGTCAATCTAGTCATAGGTGCTGCTATCCATTCAGGAGTCAATCAATTGTTTATTCAGGTGAAACCCTTTTAGATCTCTGACAGCAAAATGATACTTTCTTTATCGTAATACTTGGGTTCTGAACTTGACCCAAGTTACGAGGCAAAATAAAAATTTTATGCTGTCATAGGGATGCACGTATCAGGAGAGTAGGTAGGTAGCGAAGGGTCATTTTAAAGGTAGCACCGTTTTAAACTACAATCTAATCTAATAATAGAGTTTGGTAATTACCCAAGAAACAAACAGAAATAGCTACAAAAATAGAACACTTTTCGTGCTTATACTAAGCACGAGATTTCGCCTTTCCGAAATAAGGGAAGACGGAAAACAATAATCAAGAGTTCAAGGGGGAAGGTAATAGATTAGAAGTATGGGGATCAAGGTGTTTAAAGAATTCAATGGGAATTGTCAAAGCAGTTGTGGATTGAAATACTATTTTTGGTAATCCCTATTCACATATTCGTATCAGCATAACTAGGTAGCTGATACGATATGCTCAGACATAACTAGAGGGCAAGTACATCCGTCTACTAATCACTATATATCTCAATCCACGTAAAGTAGTTAAGCGAAGGGCGAACTAAGTGCACTATGTTGATCAGACCGTAATACACTGATTCTGAAATGTATTAGTATAGTAATCCAATAATACATATATCATGAACAAGCTTGATAAAGAATAAGCTTGCAAAACTAGGCTATAATAGCAGTATAAGTCAAGGTAGTACAACAAATTTAAGTACGCTAGATTATGATATGAGAAATACAAAACAATTCAAATTCACAAAAGGACTAGACTCTACAATCTCTACAGTTGTTATTCTAATTCCTTGTCTAAGTCACTAGTTGACCTAAAAGAGGTATGGCCTTCTAAGTTCTACAATCTTAATATACACTATAGGTTGTCTGCCTAAAACAGAGATTTTAAGAAAGTCCGCGTAAAGTAGGGGTTCGAGGTTGTCTGCATAAAGCAGAGATAAAATAATTTGGCGTAACGCATGGCTTCAGAGCTATCCGCGTAAATCAGAGAAGCGCAAGGTAGAGCTTCAGAGCTGTCCGCGTAAAAAGTCTGTGCGTAACAGTCTGCGCGTAAATATCTGTGCGTAAGAGTCTGGGTGAAAGTCTGAGCGTAAAAGTTTTGCGCTAAAATCTGCGCCTAAAATTAGCGTGCGTAAGGTTTGTATAAAAGTCTGCCAAAAAGGGTTGCGTAAAATCTGCCAGCGTAAAAAGTACGCGCGTAAAATCTCCTGCGTAAAGTCTGGTATACGTTGCAGCGTAAAGTTGTACGAGAAACTCATGAGTTTGTCAGTCAAATTAGTGAATCTTGACATCTGACAAAAGTACTTGCACAACGATCGAGTGGACGGTTGTGATGATGATTTTGCACGGAGTCCCAGGTTGTCGTTTAGTGACTTTATTGGATACAAGTCATATACGCTTGAGGTGAGACAAAATCAGATGTCCTGTCAAAAGTTGTTTCTTTTTGCACAGGGCTCGAGGCGTATCTCTGCATTTTAATACACGAAATTTGGTCATGGCTGGGGAAAAGCTAAGGCTGTAACAAATACGCTCACATCCTATCATTATTATTTTACGCCTAATCAGGTTACTCTACGCTGATTATCTATAATTCATGAATCATCAAGTTTACGCAGGGCAGTTACCTACGTGGCTTGCATGACGTGTCATACACAGGATAAGGAATACTAAGGGAATGTGGGTAGCGGTTGTCATAACTGCGGCGTAAAGGAGACAATCTCCTGCATAACTTGGTTTTTATGCCAACAGAAAAGTCATTTGGCTTTTACGCCAACTAGGCAGTTATTTGGTTCTTATGCCAACAACGGTCAAATGGATTTTTACGCCAACAAGGGTAAAGGGTCTCTAGCGTAAAACTCTGGTTATCCAACATAGGATGAGGTTTTAGTCCTAGTATTCGACCTTGGATTTTTATTGGCTTCTCAAGACTAGGGTCAATACTATGGTCAATCCTTTAACTAATCCTAGTAGTGTTTATACTACTCTTAAGTCATACATAATTATGTCAAGGAACAATGGTAAGTTAATCTATAGGTAGTGATGCTAGGGTTCATTAGGTAGTATGGAAGACTAGGGTTCATTAAGTAGTATGGAAGACTAGGGTTCATTAAGTAGTCTAGACTTAATGATGTGTCAATGCCCTAGTTGTGTTCTTAATAGGAATACTACCCTAATTATCATTCTATCAACAGGAATTTCTATATTCTAGCAGGGGCTATACTCAAGAAATTTTCAGGGAAGCACATGAATCAAGCAAGATGCAATTATGTAAGTAGGATAGACTGGAAGGAAAATAAGTCATAGTCAATTTTGGATGAGATCCTATGTTCTAATCCTAGGTGCAGGCTTGCTCGGTACAGCAACGTAACCGAGACAATATGCTCTGACTTGCATGGGCCACCACTAAAAACATGTCACGCCCCAGTCCCAAAATACGTAGGACTAGGACACGTAACCATGCCAGCCGCCTGTATATATGACAACTCCAATATGTGAAAACCATATATACGAGCTTACGCTGTATAATGAACAATAATTTACAAGTGATAAAACTATCACAAGTCACAGGGTATAATCTAAATCTCATCCACAGAAATCAAATATGAATAACCAAAAACCAGGTAACTAGATCTCAATAATAAGTATATAAAGAATGACAGTCGGATAGAAACAAATCCACTGCCGAAATAGAATATAAAATGGAACATATACACACCATATAAGAACAACATCTGACTATCATGACGCTCGAAGAGAAGACCTCCTCGAAAATATAAGTAGCATGTCCGGATCTGTGCTCCCGCGAATACTCATGAACATCTACACCTGGAAAGGGTCCAGGTCCTCAGAGGGACATAACAAGATACAGAAAAACAACATGCCATGTATGTAAATATTGAATAAATAAATGGGGTGTGATAACCATATAAGTGAATGCAATTTAAAGACCTTGTAGTACGCATGGGGATGTGTAGGCCTGACATATGCTGACGTAATTCACCAATCGTCGGGACTGACTAGTATATGTGTCATATGCCCCCGGACTCACGGGTAACAGGAATATCCCATCCTCCTCGGAGCATGGTAACGGGAACAAGAAAAACGATACCCCATCTCCGAGAAGCATGGTAACAGGAATACCCCATCTCCGAAGAGCATGGTAACGGGAATATAAGGAGGGGATGTCCCATACGCCTACTAAGTGTCTTTTCCGTCCAATGTAGATATACAAGTCTTAAAAACGACGTGGACATCTCGAACTATGATGCAAGTCTCTATATAAATAATCAACTAAGCTAATACCGTTACACGTGTAGCTCATATCGATGGCCAGTTGAGTATGAGGCACGCATCCCTACATGAACTCACTCTGTGACGTGTAATGATACGTGTCAAGGCCTGGGAAGTCATACCAATAACTCCACAACTTTAGGTGGGTCTACAAGACACTAGGTCAGATACTACTCCTAACGTCAACGCCTTCGTTGACTGCACCCGAGTCTGCTCGAACGCGCACATTTATATAATAAATAAACATGTAACTAATAATAACTGAATTTAAACAGTATAACAAGGCAAGGTATACTTGTCTGGCAAGAGAGCTGCAAAATATAACGTCCAGATGTCAAATGCCAAAAGTCAGAAACTATGGCCTCAGAATAAATGTCTCTGGATGCTGAAATAAATATCACTAACAGTCTCAGAAAATATCAAATAGCTAGAAACGCCTGTCCTTACGTCCAATTTGGACACGAACAAAAATGACAGTTTTCGGTCAAGGCGGGGTCGACATGTGGGCCACTTTGCACCGAAAAACGTGTCAGGGTCAAAGGTCTACAAATTCGCCAAACTTAGTGTCAACAAGTCCAGAACGTCGATACGAACCCAACGGAATGTCCAGAACTAGATTTCGATGAGCCGATCACAAAATCGTCCGTCAAGTGGAGCTGGTGGGGCCCACGATACGGGATTTTGTCAACGTTCTCAGAATCGAACCAAACTTGGATCACAGGACCAGCGTATTGCTACGAGTCCGATGGCACAAGTTTCGTTTCGATCCGACGTGTGTACACAAAGTTACAGCGTGTTCCAGAACAGGCAGATACAGGAAGTTGTCGACGGATACGCGTTGATTTCGGTGTGCACGCACATCCAAATCAACGTCTGCAAAATTCTGCACGTCCGTATCAAAGGCGCGCACGTTTCGGTAAAGACCGCGTGCGACCAAGTCGTCCCGTTTGGCGGGGCATACTCAGTTCCGGGGTGAAACAAGGTATTGTTTTTCCTATTTTTGGATCGCGTGTCGCGATCGCCACATGACGCGATGCACCGAGCGGATTGCACGGGCATCGAGAGGGTTACGTAGCCTACGTGTCACAACTGACGGAATTAAAAACGGAACTACGAGGAGATAGAACGGGTTACCTGAACAGGGCTCCGTGGAATGAATTTTCCTGTGTTCGCGAGTCGTCTTTGACACGATACGACTGTGTCCAAGCTGTGTCCAGCTGTTTTCGTGTCCGGTACTGCTTGGGTCAGGGTCGTTGCGGGGTGGTCCGGAGCCGCTGCGACTCAGCCGGCCGGACGAGAGAGAAGCTGAACCGGAGTGGGGCTGCACAGGGTCGAGCCGGGGTGGCTGTGCACAGGGGGTCGGGTGGCTGGGTCGTCGTGGAGGCCGGTTCCGGCCATGGGGAGGCGGAGGAGTGGCTCGGGTGGGGGTGGTGGCAGTCGATGCGGGTCAGGGGGAGCTGGTCGAGGAGTCGGAGGGGTCTCGGCCATGGGGGGGCGGCTCGAAGCTGGAGTCGAGGAAGACGAAGTCGGGGAAGGAGAAGAGGGGGGGTGGTGATGATGATGGTGGTGGTGGTGACCGATGATGGTGGTGGTGGAGGGAAGAGGGCGGACGGGGACAACTCAGGGAGAGGGTGGTGGAGAACAGGGAGGGTGGCGGTGGTGGCGTGTGGCGGAGGAGGAGGAGGTCGAGGTGGCGGCGAGGTCGAGCTCAGGGAGGAGGTCGGGGATAGCAGAGCTCTCCGGCGAGGTCGGCTCCGGCCGTGGGGAGGATGGAGGAGAAAACGAAGAAGAAGAAGAAGAAGAAGAAGAAGAAGAAGAGGGGGGATGGCGGTGGAGCTTAGTGGCGGGGGGGGGAGGCTCGCCGCGGGGGGGAAAGTCGGCGGAGCGGCTCCGGCGAGGGGGCTCGCCGCTCCGGCGGGGGGGGGGGGGGTCGGCTGCGGCTGGGTTAGGGATTTGGGTTTTTGGTTTTCTTTTCTTTTCTTTTTCTTTTATAGAAATTAAATTAATATTTTAAGTAAAATATCTAAAGATATTTTACAGGATATTTTCGGGATATTTTTGGGTGGGTCCCGCCTCCAAATGGACGGTGCAGGTTCACCGGCCAATGAGGGGGTGACACCTCGCATGATAATTTGCAGAAAAGTCCCTGTAATTTTATAAATTGCGTAAAGGTCCTATTTTGGAAAATTGTGCAATTATGAAATTTTCTGGAAAAAACACCTGATTCTTGAAATTACTAAAATTCACAGAATTGAATGAAAAAGCTGTGTGAGGGTCCTGATGGGGTGGGGGTGAGTCTGGGCAGGGGCAGGACCTGGTTTTCTTGGGTGATACAGGCCATCGTATTTATTAATTAATAAATACTGCGCACGGTGTTCTCTAATTATTTAGAGGCAGGTAGGGCCACAATTTTAACACAGTGTCAATACACTAAATGTAGTATACTCAGTGTTGAATATTAACGTATTTTTGTCTGGGCAAAACAGGTGCATGTTGGGCCTCAAATCTCTATTGGAACAGGGATGGGTACAGATCTAGGAATTTAAATACGTACGTTGGTGACGATATTTGTGCGTCTCAAACGAGGCTCAAAGTAAAGTATCTGGGAGTTGCACAAAGTACAAAAAAATAGACTAGCATGTCTAGGACAGGTATGGAAACTTTGTTCGGGGATAACAGTCAGTGTAAAGTTCCAAATAATTTGGTGATGGACAGGTGCACAAGTCAATAGGATATGTAAGCAAAATAAATTAAAATATTGCCATGATCCTAAATTGCTAAAAATAATCCTAAAATGCTGCAATCTGGTCAAGGGGGTTTACACGGAGGGATTAGGCGAATACCTAGACTGACATCGAACGGACACCAGGCACCTAGCGCCTAGGCGGCCGTCTTTTAGAATAGTGCTTCCAATAAAGTCACCTTCCTCATTGGATGACATCCATTTGGAATTTGGAATACATTCACTCAGGCGGCATTGACATTGTGTTTTGATTTCATGTTGTTGTTAAGACTTTTGTTGTCCATGATTCAGCAGAGGGTTCAGGGTTCTCTGCAAGCTACATATTTTTTGATTGTCCTCATCTTGGTACGACTTTTCCATGCACAATATAGATTACATCTTCAAATACCCAGAATTACCATGCGTCCGTTGAAAGGTATAGTAAGTTCAATAGTTGAGGACTTTCAGGAACGGTCTAGTAGTCCTTGAATCCGTTGTTGCTCAGTAACATAACAAATACCATGATAGAGGGCTTCCAGTTACCACAACTCTGAGGTGGGATGCAGCTAGTGAGCTAGTGCTAACGAAAAAAGAAAGTTGTCATAGGAGTTTTCATGTAGTTATGGTGAGTCTAACCATGATGATGCAAACTAGATGCAGAGGATGATTGTTGCAAACCTTTCTTACGAGTGTACAAGCTTGGCAAGGAAGAAGAATTTAGTATAGAACTGAGTACTAGCAGAGCAGGATTCTAAACGACGGCCGCCTCGACCGTCTAGACGGTAGGTGGACTCTCTCTGCACAGCTTTTCGGTAGCTGGTGGAGCAGGCGGCCAACGAAGCTTTGGCGGCATAGGCGGCGTAGGTGGGCGCCTAGGTGGAGCAATACCTAACAAGATGTTTCGCCAAACGATTTTGCAAGCATTATGGACTTATAGTTCACTTTTACAATATAAAACTTAATAAATCTTAGTTCTACAACATAGTTATGCATGAAATATCTTCAAAATATGTATATAATGCAAAAAAACTGAAAAAATAGTAAAAAATGTCCAAAATGTATCAAACGTTTAGACGGTGCCTAGACGGCCAAGGCGGTAGGCGGGCTCTTTCCGTCGCGCACTCGCCTACCACCATTTAGAACCTTGTAGCAGAAAATGACTATAGGTTGAAGGCAACAAAATGATAGGATGTTAGGGAGAGCCAATGCATGCATCAAATATTTAACTTCAAGATTTAGCAGCAAACATGCTAATAGTTTTGTATGTGTGCGAGGAGAAATAGCTTTCGGTTTCCAATTGAAATTTCCAATCTCTCATTGCTTCTCACATTTGTAGCTAATATTCGGAAATAAGAATAAAAATGGCAGATGGAGGAGGGAATTGAGGAGGAGAGCCGAGAGAAGAGAGAGTGGCAGTGATGACGGCCATGGAGGAGGGCAATGTTGGTGATTGCAGCTTTGGACAGGAGCAAAATAATATATAAGGGTGTAAAAGCCATAAAAATAACCCTGCTAAAATTGAATGGATTAATATAACCAAAGTCACAATATAACTCTATTTTATTAGGGCTTTGAGGAACTTTTAAACAATTAATAAGATTTGGGGGACTTATTTAAAAATATAGTAAGATGTAGCAGACTGCAAAATATTAAAATGCAAATTAGCCTATCAAAATTCTTATTCTTCCCCAAACCCCTTTTCCTCTCATCTCCCCACCCCTCAACCTCCGCCATCTCAAACAGTATAGGCATACAAGCAAATTCCTGGACTTGCTTTATTCATAACTTATCCATATTAATTCTCCTATTCATGTCTATGATGTCCATCATATGCATCCAATACTCTTTTTCATAAATATCACTTTTTTCTCATAAACGTTCCTCTCTCTCAATGCTCTCTCTCCTCACAGGTCTCTCTCTCTCTCTCTCTCTCTCTCTCCATGCTCAGCCGTCAGGATATTCAACGACCTGTCGAGCGCCGACATCTCGCCCATGTTGCTTGTTAGATTTATTGTTAAATTATCTAAACTATATGATTCAACAAAAGCACTCCTTTCTTTTAGTCCCACATGGGAAAGGAGAAGTCATTCTCCTTTCCATATATTGCTTTACCCCTCTTAGTGGGTAAGTGGGCTCTATAGGGGATGGGCTTGAACTCATCCAACCCGCGAGCGGATGCGCGATTTAATGCGCATTTTTACGCGTTTATTATTCGCGCACTTAGCACTTAGCACGCTTGCGCGCCGCGGAACGGACACGGGTACAAAGGTAATTTCATAACTTTTTTTATTTTATTTTTTTATTTCCGTTGATTTGGTCTGGTGGGTTGCTGGTCTTCCGCGGAACTGTTCTCACGTAATCCCGTTACTGGAAAAGTGGAAAAGGTTACATGAGAGGTATATCCAGGACACGATCCTGAGATCTGAAAAAAAAACAGAAATCGGTTTTTCTTTTCTCTCTCTCTCGCTCTCTGTTCGGACGGAAGAACGATCTCACAAGACGAAAAAGAAAAGAAAAACTCCAGAACCAAAATTCCTCCTAAACTCCTCCGTCCAATTTCTATTTGTCGGGCAAGGTTGTGATCGTTCGTGGGATTCGCCACCGGGTGCACGCTGAAGTGAATCGAAGGATTCGTTGTATCTCGGGGATAGATCGCCAGGAACCCACTGCACTGTTCGTGGGGCGAAATTCTATTCTAAGGACAGCGTGTAACGTGCCTCGAATCCTTTACTATTTCTTGTTTTAATTTTACATCTTCCTATTTGCATTATTTAGGGATTTAACCAACAATCTTAGAATAGAATTTTCGTAGCTTCTGTCCACTTTCTATTTTCTGGTTGAAAAATTCCTATCTACATGATGAACACCGTAGAAGAACTGACCACGAACATTCATAACTCCTCCAAACCGGAGAAGTTTGATGGCCTGAATTTTAAGAGATGGCAACGTAGGATGACCTACTGGCTGACTTGCTTGAAACTGGTTAAGCTTCTCAAAGAACCGGAAATCCAACCCGACTTACACGAACCTGCCAGGACCTACGAATTAGAGTCCTACAATAAGACAGACTTTATCTGTCACGGTAAAATTCTCAGTTGTCTTTCTGACACCCTCTATGATATATACTGCACTACATCTACGTCCAGAGAGCTTTGGGAAGCTCTCGATAAAAAATACTCCAATGAAGGAGCGGGTTCTGAGATTTACATTGTTGACAGATTTTTAGAGTTTAAAATGGTAGATGAGAAGTCTGTTGTTGAACAGACTAATACCCTTCAAACAATCATACACGAGATGTCTCAGAAAGACATGCCATTTGTTGATAAATTTTTAATTGCTGCCTTCATTAATAAACTTTTTCCTTCTTGGAAGGAATTTGGTTTAAAACTAAAACATAATAAGGAACCCATGTCTTTAGATGACCTGTTTGTGTCCTTCCGTATTGAGGAAGAAGGTAGAACTAGAGACAAGGAACCTCTTAGTACTGAATTCGAGATAAAGTTACACATTGTTGAAACCAAGGAAAAGCCTAAGGGTCAACCCTATCAACAGAGGAACAACCCCCAGAACAGAAATCCTGCAAAGGAACAGTTTCTTAAGCCAAGAGCTGCGATTAGGAAAGACAACAGACCTAAGAGAGAATGTTACAACTGTGGTAAGCCTGGTCACTTTGCTAGGCAATGCCGCCACAGGAAGAAGGGTCAGGGATTTCAGAATCCTGATCGTCGAACTCCTGCAGACTCTACTGTTGTTCCACAGGCTCATGTTATCATAGCCGGGACCGAATCTATCGGTACCGATGATCAGAGGTTTGTAACCGTATGTTCTGTTTTTGAGTCATCGTATCAGCCTATTGACTGGTGGGTTGATACAGGGGCAAATGTCCATGTATGTCCTAATATTGATTCTTTTTCCTCCTACCGACAGGTTGAGGAAGGCGAATCAGTAGCTATGGGAAACTCGAGTGCTGCCAGAGTGCTTGGAAAGGGAAGAGTGAACCTCAAGTTGTCTTCGGACAAGATTCTCCCTTTGCATAATGTGCAACACGTACCGGACGTAAACAAAAACTTAATTTCTGGTTATTTGCTAAATAAACATGGTTACAAACTGGTATTTGAGTCTGATCGAGTTGTAATCACCCTGAACGGTAACTTTATTGGGAAAGGCTATGTATGTGGGGGTCTGTTTAAACTTTCTGTGGACATGCCTTGCAGTACATTAAATTCATGTTTAAATAATATTGCATCTACTTCTACTTCTGATTCAAATGCTCTCTTTTATAATATTGATAGTTGTGATATTTGGCATGGTCGTTTGGGACATGTCAATTTTAACTCTTTAAAGAGAATGTCTAAGTTACAATTGATTCCTAAGATTAACATGAGCAGGAATGGAAAATGTGAGATTTGTACACAAGCCAAACAGCCCAGAAAATCTTTTCATTCCGTTGAAAGGAGTTCTCAGCTATTGGAGCTTATTCACAGCGATATCTGTGAATTGAACGGTATTCTCACTCGTAGTGGTAAACGGTATTTTATTACATTTATAGATGATTATTCAAAGTACTGCCATGTTTACTTGCTTAGAACTAAAATGAAGCTTTCAGTAAGTTTGTATCTTTTAAAGCTGAAGTTGAAAACCAACTTGAGAAGAAAATTAAAATTCTTAGGTCTGATCGTGGTGGTGAATACACCTCTGCCGAGTTTGACTCCTTTTGTGAATTGTATGGCATTATACATGAGGTAACTTCTCCTTATGCTCCTCAACAGAATGTGGTAGCAGAAAAAAAAAGAACATTTCTTGATATGATTAATGCTATGTTAGGTAGCTCTGGTTTATCTGATTATTTGTGGGGGAAAGCCCTTCTTTCTGCATGTCATATCTTAAATAAAGTTTCTTTCAAAAAGACTGATAAGACCCCTTATGAACTTTGGAGAGGTAGAAAGCCATCTTTGAAATATTTCAAAGTGTGGGGGTGCCTTGCTAAAGTTTCTGTCCCTCCTACCAAGAAAAAAAAATTGGGACCAAAGACCGTAGACTGTGTATTTTTGGGATATGCAAAAAATAGTACTGCTTATAGATTTCTTGTAATTAAGAGTGAGGTAAATGGTATTGATGCTAACACGGTTATGGAATATAGGGATGCTACATTTTTTGAAAATATTTTTCCATTGAAAAATAGAATATCTAGTTCTTCTATTTCTACACAAGTTCATGTAGTAACCTCTAGTTCACAACTAGAGGAGAGTACCCCAGCAGAACCCGGGAGAAGTAAAAGAACAAGACGAGAACCAAACCTAGGTGAAGGTTTTTTCACCTATCTCGTTGAAGAGGATCCAATATCTTATCAAGGGGCTATGTCCCCAGTCGATTCCTTATTTTGGAAAGAGGCCATAAATAGTGAAATGGATTCTATTATATCAAATAGAACTTGGGATTTGGTTAACCTTCCTGCAGGTTGCAAACCAATAGGTTGCAAATGGATCTTCAGAAAGAAGTTAAGACCTGATGGGTCTATTGAGAAATTCAAAGCCAGGTTAGTGGCTAAAGGGTTCAAATAAAGAGAAGGGGTAGACTTTTTTGACACTTACTCTCCTGTTACAAGAATTGCTACAATTAGAATGTTAATAGCCATTGCATCTGTTCATAAACTGTTTATTCATCAAATGGATGTAAAAACTGCATTTCTGAATGGAGATTTACAGGAAGAGATCTATATGGAACAACCTGAAGGGTTTGTTGTTCCAGGTCAAGAACACAAGGTATGCAAATTAATTAAATCTCTCTATGGGCTGAACAAGCGCCAAAGCAATGGCATGATAAATTTGACAAGGTAATTCTATCATATGGTTTTGCTATTAATGATTATGATAAATGTGTATATAGCAAAACTATTGGTAGCTCTTGTGTAATATTATGCCTGTATGTTGATGACATTCTTATTTTTGGTACTGACATGGATATCATTTATGATATCAAATTATTTCTGTCTCAAAATTTTGATATGAAAGATTTAGGACCTGCTGATGTAATTTTAGGACTTAAATTAAGTTACACTTCTGAGGGAATTGGTATCTCCCAATCTCACTATATAGAAAAGGTTCTAAAAAGATTTAACTATTTTGATTCTAAACCTGTAAGTACTCCATATGATGCAAGTATCAGGTTGAAGAAGAATAAAGGAGATAGTGTGGCTCAGTTGAAGTATTCTCAGCAAATCGGATGCCTGAACTATATTGCTAATCGTACCAGACCTGATATTTCCTACGCAGTAGGAAAGCTTAGTCGGTATACTAGCAATCCGAATAGTTCACATTGGACTGCCTTGGAACGGGTAATGAGATACCTAAAGGGGAAGATATCCTATGGATTATTCTATGGAGGATACCCATATGTATTAGAAGGGTATACTGATGCGAACTGGATCTCCGATACAGATGAGACCAAAGCCACAAGTGGATATGTATTCACATTGGGTGGAGCTGCTGTTGCGTGGAACTCTACCAGGCAGACCTGTATTTCTAGATCTACTATGGAGGCAGAATTTATAGCTCTTGACCTCACCAGTGAGGAAGCTGACTGGCTTAGGAATCTGGTAACAGATATTCCTCTGTGGAGCAAACCAGTTCATGCTATCCCTGTACACTGTGACAGCCAAGCTGCAATAGCAAAGGCTCAAAGGACAAGTTATAATGAAAAATCCAGACATATACATCTGAGGTACAATCGGGTGAAGCAATTGCGATCCAGTGGAGTAATTGCAATTGACTTCGTCAGATCAAAGAACAATCTAGCAGATCCTCTAACTAAAGGGCTCTCAAGGAGACTTGTGTTGGAGACGGCAAGAGGAATGGGGTTAAAGCCCATAGATTGAGTCACCTCAAAGGCAACCCAACCTTTGATTGGAAGCACCAAGAAAAGGTTCAATGGGTAACTACAAAATTGATGTATGACTGGAAACACTATATGATAGTAATTGTAAAGAACCATTCCTCTAATGTATAGTGTTGATCTGCAATAAATAAAAGGGTGATTGTAAAATCTCAATGAATCTGTGGCTTGTAAAGCAGGGTATATAAATTGCAGAATACCTAGAAAGATTCACCTATTTAAGAGTGAAAGTGGGGCCGCTTTCTATGGGAACTCGGGCTGTTCTCTAGAGCTCTTAAGAAAACGAGATAGCACATGGCCGAAAAGTGCACAACTGTTGATACAATCAAATGAATACAATGTGTTTGTGTGTATGTTGAGTCTGTACAAGTAAGATCCTAAGTTCAAGACTTAAGTCACTTTGGGTCTGTATATATGAGATGTATAACACTAAGGGGAGGTTCAAGTCCAGAAGACACCTTCCCCTGATACACAGTGTGATTGCCCATATCTTGTTTTCCTTCCTATATGTCCTATCGTGCTATACCTTCCTTTCTTCTTTTGTTGAATCATGTGGGGGATTGTTAGATTTATTGTTAAATTATCTAAACTATATGATTCAACAAAAGCACTCCTTTCTTTTAGTCCCACATGGGAAAGAAGAAGTCATTCTCCTTTCCATATATTGCTTTACCCCTCTTAGTGGGTAAGTGGGCTCTATAGGAGATGGGCTTGAACTCATCCAACCCGCGAGCGGGTGCGCGATTTAATGCGCGTTTTTACGCGTTTATTATTCGCGCACTTAGCACTTTGCACGCTGAAGTGAATCGAATGATTCGTTGTATCTCGGGGATAGATCGCCAGGAACCCACTGCATGTTCGTGGGGCGAAATTCTATTCTAAGGACAGCGTGTAACGTGCCTCGAATCATATACTATTTCTTGTTTTAATTTTACATCTTCCTATTTGCATTATTTAGAAATTTAACCAACAATTCTTCTATACCATCGAGTTCCACTACAAGCAGGTGCCTTTCTCTGCCACTTCCTAATTTTCCGATCTGGGTCTCTCTTAAATTGTGGATTTTGATGTGAACTAGGCTGGGATCGGTGATGAATCGGGCGGGATTTAGATTTTTTTTTTTTTTTTCTCTTTATGGTAGATTTGTATCAATGGGCGCTTTGCATGGCACATCCTGTGACCTTTTTTTTCGATATAGAAATTTTATTTATTTTTGTGCTAGCATGCAATAATTTTCATGTTTGGTTTGCTAGCATACAATCCAGATGATTCATGGAAGGTGGGGCCCACAGGATATTGCTACTGGTTTATAGGAATTTTAATTCTATGTATCACAATTCTGTAAACTCGCATTCACCATAGTATGCACAACTGCTATGGTTTTGTTATTTGTTAAGGCGACTTGAAAAGTTGTGAATATCATTGCATTGTATGACTACAAAATCGAAGAAGAATATTGGATGCCAAGTGTAGGTTTGTTCAAAATTCAAATCGTGCTGTTTTTACAATTTTTTTCACACAAACTACAAATATTTTATAAAATTGTATTACAATTAATTTTTTTATTTTTTATTTTACCAAACAGAATCTTAACTCTTTTCTTAAAACCATTTTCATATGAAAATAACCAAATGCAAAGTCAAAATATGTATACTTAGAAATATACTTTATAACATATTCTTTGAAAATTGTTCATAACCAAATTTCAGCAAACCTATCCAAACTGACCCTTAGCATCCGATAATCGTCATATACCATTTTTGGGAAGGGTGCATGAAGATAAATTCCATGTAGGCAGGCTCACTTTGCTCGTCTTCTTTTCTTGTTTTGTTGCACTCACTCACTCTGCGATCCGTGCTTTTTTAGCTATCTTCCGGAAAAGGAACTAATGCTTCTGCTTTAGAAAGAGGATCATCCCTCTAAGTGTCCCATTGTCTCTTTCTTTAGCTAATTGCTTTTCATCTAAGCCATGGATGGTTCATTTTTCTTCTCGACTATGATATCTTTCAAAAAGTTTTTTACTTCTCTAACTCATTGTTTATAAGAACCAATATGGGAAAGCCATATTTTTTCAAGCATAGTCTAAAATAGAAAGTTCAAAGCCTTCATCCCAATATACAGTGCATCAACTTCACCTATTGTTCACTTGTTGCGGCCATCTATCTTACTCATATTACCTTGGAACTTTAGCTCCTTCCATTGACTAAACTCATCTGCCTACTAAAGTGAGAATGAATGCTTAAGATGACAAAGAAAACCGAGTTACCTATTTTCTTATGAGACACTAGAGAGACATCATACACCATTTTTCCACCACCATGGTGCTTTCCTAACCTGCTATACTCACAACTCGCAATAGACCCATCATCACCACAGCCATTGACTAAACTCTACCCACAGATGCAACTGCTGTAATTGCTCCAGCATTCCAGACCCTAGCCCATGGATGCATGTTGGTTGAAAGAAGCCATCGTCCATATAATTGAGGAATTCAACAAAATATTTCACACAAAAGCTCCGTAGTTGGCTCCAATATCAGTCGGTGATGTTTGTGCATTCTTCAAAAGCAAGTAATAAATTTCTATATATGATTTGATTATGGAGCAACATACTTTGTATCAACAAATTGTACTCATTAGTTTACTGGGCTTTCACCGCCTACTTCTAGCTATTTTGAAGTTATTTTGTGCAAGAGCAGAGGCTTGAGATGAGCTGGTTGCAGCAAAGTACATGCCAAGCTTATGTTTAGTGGATCCAGTGAAATAACATCTTGGGACAACAGGGATTCAGTTTAAGAAAGAGAGCAGGGAGAACCAATTCCATGGCAACAATAAACAAATGAACCATGCATTTCTCAACAACAGTTTGGGTGTTTGTAAATGAGGCCCGTGTAGAGTTCCATTTGGAATTTTGTCGAATGCATTTGGTTTCATTATAGCTGCAAACTAACACAAGTTTCTGTCAGATTACAAACTATGCATTATTACGGACAGGCCCGAATGAACTTGTATTTGGACCTGCAAAGAAGGACATTGCTTTTGTTAATGGTCCGAAAGACATGACACTTAACCTAGGTGAACAAAAGAAAAAAAAATTATGGTGTAACCCACTCATGCTCGTATTGGCTAACCTTGAGTCGACAGAAGGTTGTCAATTCTTTATGGAGCTTTCTTATACTCTATAGTCAACACCATTCTAATGGGAGAAGACTTAAATGATGATGATGATGACGACGATGAATGAAAGGAAGTGATTAAAATAGCCAACAGCTAACAACATTTGGGAGAAAGATTTTGTTGATCATGTTAACAATGTCTTATGACTACGATTATATAGAAGTTTATTGGCCAAAACCATGAAATTTTAACCCTTGCAAATTTGAAATAGACATAGTAACAAGCAGTTTTCAACAATGTTTCTTCTGGTGGCGAGCTGCCCCTTGATTAGTGGCTTGGTCAGAAAAAAAAAATGAATAATTCCTGAAATGCTTTGAGAAACAAATTCGATCAAATTTTGTTCAATATCGACAAAGTATACTGTAATTCTCCTAATCAATAAATCTATGTCAACAACTTTAACAAATTTCACATGCAAACAGCTAGCACAATTGAGCAACAGAACCACCGATCGGACTCGTACCTCGTCCTAGGAAGGAGAACCGATCCCATTGGCCACCGGAGACCCCACCGGCAAGGAGAAACTCGGCGATCGGCGGGGGATACGTCGGCCGGAGGCAGGAACGGCGGCTGGAGTATGGATCTCGAGCTCGTCGGCGGCGTCGAAGACCTCGTTGGCAATGCCGGAGCTCTTTTTGTAGGTGGCGATCGAATTGATCATCTCCGTCGTTGAATTTAAGGGGGTTTTTTCTAGGATTTCTGAATGATTCCAATGAGACATTCCCGAGAGCAGAAGAAATAATTCGAGAAATGCACAACGACCTTTACTTAGCATTAGTTATGAGGTGAGGGGTGTCTGAACCGAACCGTATCTAAGAAAACCAACCAAAATCGAAACCGTAATTTTAAAAACCGAAAATTGAAACGTTTAAAAAAAACCAAACAGAACCGAACCGTTAAAAAAACCAAACAGAAACGGTTTTCGGTCGGTTCGGTTCTTATAAGGCTTAAACTCTGACCTAATCGAACCAATTTTTATTATGTAGTTTACACATGGGTTATCATGAGTTCAATCCAGCAAATATTTGCACACCAAGTATTTGGTTTTGATTTTTCATAAATTCAATCTAGAATGTAGTTGCAAACACTTATAGGAATTCTCACATCCAACCAATATATTCCTAATAATTAGCCAAAATTTGTGTCCAATCTACATCTGGGAGATCGAAGACTACTGATCGAGGAAGGACTTGGAATAGTACGATCATCTGGAGGGCCTCATCACCTTCACCTCCACCCACCGTCTGGTTCAGCAAGCCGGATCAGCCCGGAGTCGCCAGCAGATGCCGACTGTCGAGTCCCCGTCAGGACCACCGCCGAGCCACCGAACAGATCGGTCGCTGATGGTTCCGGATCTCAACTTGTGGAGGAGGAGAGAGTCTTCTTTATGAAGGATCTCTTCTTCTGTTGTTGATTTCTATAGCTTTGTTAAGAAATTAGAGGAGATGAGAATGATTAGAGGAGAATGAACAGCCGTATGTGTAGGGAGGAGAGAGAATGTCTCCATAAAAAGATCAATAATGCTAAGTTTACTACCAAATGCTTACAACCTTCTTACATTCGTCTCACCCCCCCCCCGCTATGTGGGCTACCTCTGGCTCCACCTTTTTTCTAATGAACGACCGTCACGTGGCGTTTCGGCCATGTGACGACCATCCGGACAGCTATCGAGTCCCACCTCTCCCCCCTCCTCCAATGGACGGCCACCACCACGTGGCGGTTGTAAGAGAGTTGTAGACATTTAGTTGTAATCCTAGCATAGCCCTAAAAAGAGAGGTTAAATACTTAGGGCAGATTGTTGGGGGAGTTTTGGTAATTTGATATGTATAATCGGTTGTCTGTTCGGGTTGGGAACCGATTTTCAAACTCGTCACCCGATCCGATAACCATATTTCTCAAATGTAAAAGCCGACAACCGACCCGTATTTTCCAGACCGAACCCGAGCTGCTATTACGGGTCGGGTCGATTCAGTTATCGGTTTTCAAACCGAAATTTGCTCACCCCTAATTATGAGTGGTATGATTTTAAGTAGCAGTCTAATTTATGTTGGTTAATTCATTAGCAAACTGTTCAAAAAAAAATTTAGAATAAAGTTAACTATATGTCCATATATAAATAAAAGTCCTTTCAAATCAAGATTATATTATTACCTATTGTTATATCACAACAAAGAAATATTGTAGTCGCCAGTTAGTGGAAGAAATATCGTAGACAAGCAAAGCAAAGACGAGAAAGAAAAAAATAGGATATTAGACTATTTTATGTTATAGTTGTAATTACTTTTTTTATGAGAGTATAAATGAAAGAAAATAATAGAAACCCATTGATTTGGTATTTATTAAAACACTCAAAATTATAATATATTAGTTTTGGGGGATTTTTGACCCAACCAAAATCAGTGCCTCAAAAAATTTACCTCAAAAAATTTACCAAGCAAGGTTTTTTTAAATACTTCATAAACGGTCGGATAAAAAAATGGTGAAAACATCGCCAAGCAAACCCTTAGGTGGCGTTTGGTTCAAGTTTTTTAGGCTTCGAAATGGGTTTTAGATTCCTTACCCTTGTTTGGTATGTGTAGGATTGGAAATTATGGGGGAATATGAGGGGCTTCATATTTCCATTGTTGTGGAAAAGGAATTCCCAAGGCCCACATTGGGAATAGTTTTGTTTTCCTAGGAATGTTGTTTGAATATTTTGTTTGGACAATAACACCCTCACTTTACTTTCAAATTTTTTACTTCTATTCCAAACATGTAAATTTAAATAATAGAAACATGAAAGGGTATTTATGAAAAACTAAATAAATTGACAATCTTTTTTCATATTCCCAATCTAATCTAACCAAACATGGACACGAGAATGTTGAATTCATTTCCCATGGAAAAGGATAGAAAATAAATTTCTAATAATACAAAACCTTGATCCAAACGAGCCCTTAGGGGCATCACAAATTCTTTAAAAAATGGTCATATTTCAATACCAAAATATTATTTAAAAATTGTTAGGGGGAATAACTCTCTGTCTTAGGGCTGCCAAAATTGGCATTCCTATCAATAGTTTTGGTTGTCCTATCAATAATCGGGACTATCCAAAATTTGACAGTCCTAATACATAAACTTCTCTTCTTATGTTATGTCCTAGTCTCAAAATATCGGTGACCATGACATCTTACAATGGTCAGCTGCGCATCCAGTGGATTCTAGCCATACTCGACAAGATATATAATATAAAACAATAAAGAAAGGTAATAAATGTATACTATAGCTATCTGTGATATGCAAACGAGAATCCATTACGTGAATCTGGACTGCTAGAAAAAATGGACTGTCAATTACATAAGTTATGTTGTCTGCTACTGCTCTTTTTACAAGAAACTAATTTCCTCCTGACCGTTTTAATTTTTTGAACGTTGCTCTCATTGATGCTCTTAAATAACTGTTGATTATTCCCACATTTATATTATTTTTTGACCTTTAATGCCTTCTTTAATATCCATTAAGCCCTGTCTTTTGGTCAGTATATGGGACTGGCTATATATACCTTGCTCTCATCACTAAGTGGGTACGGGCTCTCTTAAAAAGATCATACTACTAAATTTACCCTCGTTTATTTTCTCCCCTCTTTCAGACTCGATTCAAATCTTCGTTTTCTTGTTTTGGGCAGAACTAAGTTTGGATCGTTCTCTTCGAGTTGTGTGCAACGAATAGAAACGGTAGTGGAGGATTTTACCACTAGGAGCATTTGTGATACATCTGCACATATGTCACGACCCGCACCCGGAATAAGGGCACGTGGGTACGTCTAGCCTACGCTGCAGCATCGACGGTAGAACGTTGTCTAAGTCAACAATACTATCTATCAATATCTCCCTATATATATATATATATATATATATATATATATATATATATATATATATATATATATATATCATTGACAGGTTCATATATATATATGAACCTGTCAATGATATATCATTCCCAACGAAGGACAATATAATGGATACATCAATACTCAATCACAATGTCTATAAGGAAGATAAATGGCACGATGAAGATAAAAAATGCGAAATTGAGAGAAGCAAGAAATATACATCTCAAACAAAATCAAAGTCTAATAGTCCAGCTATCGCAACACAATACAAGTCTCAAATATAATACAACTCATAGTCTCAAAGTTGGAACAATCCAATACAAAATGAAATACTACACTAGCTACGTCATTACTGGTTTCTCCTTTATGGAAAGTGGCTCCGGAATATACCCATCATCTACTCCCGGTCCATAATTAGTGGGACAAAAGTCATCGAGATCCTTTGAAAAATGTTATCTAGTCAGGATTGGAGCAAAGCACATAAACTAACAACAGCTCCATCAAATTAATAAAGACTATAAAAACAGTAAGTAATGAAAATACAAGATGGAAGGTAATGTTGGAACAATAAGGAAACAAGTAAAGCAGATAATCATCTCTCGGGCAATAGTGAACTGTAAGTAAATAAGAGAATGATTGTATCAGCAGGTATAAACTGGAATAGAGGAATAAACAACTACTAAGTGCCTTAAAATATTAGTTTATTATGTGATCGGCTTGGGACAAGATCATGCTCGACCGTATATGATTGGTTATGCACAAGTGCAGGTAAAGGATCAGGTCAATCATGTATGGTTGACTATGCACAAGTACAGGTAAGGGGATCAGTCCAATCATATATGGGGATCTATGCACAACTAATAAGATCAGGATACACCCTCGTGTGGTGAGGGTGAGCTATGCACAAGTAAGTGGGGTATGATCACATAATCAGCTAACATTTCCCCATCCCCCGACTAATACCATGGACCATTCATGACTCCTCATGACTAGGATCCATACATATTATCCCGTGTACCATCGTGTCAGGATTCAGGTATAACACTACAAACTGATATCATAGTAATCATCAAAGTAAGAAAACTGTTAGAGAATGTACTCGCTTGTGGTCCTGGACAAAGAAAATCGAACTGTGCTCGAGCTAGAGTACAAGTCCTATATATGGAATATCAATGTTAGAGTATGATTTGGAATAATAAGTAGGCTAAACTAGGTTGGTATGGGATTTTTTGGCCGTTTCTAGGTTTTTAGAGTCAACTAGGTCAATACCAAATTCTAGGTCCACATTACCTATTTATTTGACTTTTAGAGTCAAATTAGTTCATATCACTAATATTAGTTAATACCTAGTTAATACTAGTTAATATAGCTATACTAGATACTAGTAGTATATATAACTCATATACATTAATACCAAGTTAATACCTTAACCATATAACACTAACCTTACTACTAGTCTAACCCATAACCTTAGACTTAACCCATACTTGACTGACACTACTTATACTTATCTAATTCCATACCCACAAGCCTCAGTGTTCTAATCTGATACATGACTTTACCCCAACCTAACTCATTACCTTAGTATATAAGTCCCTACTCAGGTAATACCTTGGCATGTAAACCCAGTATCAATCTCAGATACTCAACTGATATCCTCACTAACTTCACACTCAGGTTCTGTCATATGTTGCAGCAAGCAACATCATCACTAACAACAACAACATCACATATACACACACAGGAACCCTCACATCTAGAATACACCCTTTAGACATCACTCTCTACTCTAACCATACTAATAAATCCACCCATCCCAATAACTGGCATTGAACTCACATGTATATTTAGGACTGATCCACACTTGTGAATCACTCCAACTAAATCCAACCCATACTCTATAACATCTTAACTCTAATCTGAACACTCATTATCTGCATCAATTAAACACTTAACATTCTAACCTATACTTGATAATGCACATACATACACTACACCAACTCGACACATCCTCACACAGGTACTCCAAGTACTCACTTCTGCACTCTGAAGCAGTCTCACACCCTAATACACACACTCAAAGCACCCTTTACTCAATGCCACACACTCACAAGTACCCTTACCTTATACACATGTACTTGTTGTACTGCATATTAGTACAGTTGTACCATGCTCAACTCAGGTCTGTAACATACCTCCCAAATCTGCAGTAGCATTTCCAGGTCTGGGACAGATCTCTCGAGTCTGCAGTACGGTAAGCTCCCCCACTCTACTGCCTGATACTTCCTCCAATTGCACATCATCTCCAATCTGCAATATTCACTGTCATAGCACATAAACCATACCCTCCACCTTACATCTTCTCCTAACCTTGAGCAATACTCGAGCTCCCTATAGACCTCCAACCCACTGCCTTCATCTGCTTGCACCTAAAACCCCTGCTCCTTGATGTTCATTTGAACCCGAGCTCTCAGTTTAATATAACCCCCTAGCTGATACACCACTCCACTCATCACAGACATCCACTTATACATAATTTAATGTATCACACAATACCAACATTCCAAACTCCACAGTCATGTGTACCCCCTCCTCCTACATCAATACCAACTTCAACCACAACAACAAGAACAACAATAACCACAACAATTAGCATTGACAACAGCTACCACCCCAGCTGTACTAACCCGAGCACCCTACCATCATGCACACACACATAGATAATATATATCATACATATACATAAATATAAATATAAACATATATATATATATATGTACTAATATAACTATATATAGATATGCATATATATATACAACACTTACATATATGTACATGACACACATAACTCAATATGCATTGTCTCAAACACCTAGAGCTCAAACTTGCGATACTCCATGATACTCAATGATACACCCTCAAAACTCATTGATACACCAATCTAATCACCTAGAATCAATTCTAATATATATATTATGGTATAAAATTAATTAGGATAGTGAAATACAATGCAAACCATAGAGAAACACTACCAATTAAGTAAAACCCCAAATATACCCAAATACCGACACGCACCATGACGTATCATGATACGGTCTTCCCGTATCATATTGTGGACACATACACCCCCAAAATTCATGAATGAAAGTCTCTAACAACCAATATATATATTCTGAAACACTTGGTACACTAGATTCGGATTTTTCCTAATTTGAGCACAAAACTCAATGTAGAAGTCACAATAGATAAGTCAAAACTTTATCCTATGGGTATCCTAATGCATGGGTGTATTCTCTAATGCTCAAATGCAACAATTAGAACCTAATTAGCTGGAAAAGAAATTTTAGAATTATACCTATTGGGAGATGATTCCTAATGCAAAGCCAAGTAGATACGATTTGGACACAAGCTTCTAATCCATAGTCCTTCTTCTCCATTGCTCCTTGCAATCCAAGCTTCTAGACTCCTTAGATGATGAATGTGGAAGGGATTGAAAGTGGTTTGATGGATGAATGAACCAATTTAGGGAAGAACACCAATTAGAAAATATTTGGAATGAAGAATGAGATGAGAGAGAGTGCCCCCCCCCCCACATTTTAGGGCCGACCACTATTCTTCAAGGTTTAGCTAATGCAAAATGTCCTCAATGTCCTTATGGGTTGTCATGAAGAAATACTTAAGTAGGGGTTATGTTCTATTCTTAATAAAATAAAATATTCTATTTCTTAACTAAACTTAATCTAATTATAATTATAACCATGTCATGACTAACAAATTAGGTCATGGGCCTATATGCTAGGTGCTACATAGGTCCACTATACTAGTCCAAACTAACTAGCTAACACAAAGACCCAAAATATGTATAAAATAATAATAATAATAATAATAATAATAATAATAATAAATATATTGTTACTAATATAATTACCAATAATTATTAAATGACAAAGACCCCTCTCATAGTCATGAATGAAAACTAATTAACTAAAGGAAGGAATCTCTACAACTAAAATGAATATTCTCTCCAAAACAACTTAACTCAATTTAACTAACACTAACACTAATCACTAATACTAACACTAATTAATTCTAGGCATCACAAATAATTTCTAGACTAAATATAATATTATAAAATAAAATTTACTCATACCAAAATTACCAAAATATCTCTAGGGTAAAAAGTGGTGGTTACAACATAGACCTCGAATCAACTCTTAGGGCAGTGCTTCATGAACGACTTCCCCAGAGGCATGTAACATTAATTTTGTTTCATTTTGTTTACAAATTTTTTAAATGGAAAATAAAATTTATCTAACAATCTAAGAGTTGATCTAAAGATGCCTTTTGGAAAAATTCTGCCTCTTCATGACGTTCTTCATGTGCCATCTGTTAGGAGAAACCTAGTTAGTGGCTCTTTTCTTGTAGCCTCTGGATACAAGATTGTAATGGAGGCAAATAAAGTAGTATTTTCTAAGAATAATTCTTTTGTGGGAAAAGAATTTGTAAAAGATGTCTCTTTATCTTGAGTACTATTAATAAAATATTAAATCCTTCTCTTGTTGTCTCAAATATAGAATCTTCTAATATTTGGCATGGTAGATTAGGTCATGTGAATGTAGGTTCTCTTAGAAGAATGATGGCTTTAGATCTTATTCCGGAAACTCCAATAGATGATTAACATAAATGTGAGATCTGTGTTCAAGCCAAACACACTAGAGTACCATTCAAATCTGTAGAAAGGAATTCTGACCTTCTAGAACTTATCTATAGTGATGTATGTGATTTCAATAGGGTTTTAACCTGAGGCAGTAGGAAATACTTTGTTACTTTTATAGATGATCATTCAAAGTATTGTTATATCTACCTTCTCAAAACCAAAGATGAAGTTCAAGACAGATTCAAGGTCTACAAATCTGAAGTCGAGAACCAATTAGAGAGAAAGATTAAGATTCTTAGATCCGATCGTAGTGGAGAGTATACCTCAAATGAAATGATCAATTTCTGTGAAGAACATGGAATAATTCATGAGGTAACTACTCCATATTTACCACAGTCCAATGGAGTTGCCAAATGAAAGAATCGTACTCTGTTAGACATGGTGAATGCTATGCTTCTCAGCTCATGTGCTCCCGATAATTTATGGGGAGAAGCATCATTATCAGCTTGTTACATCCTTAATAGGATTCCTCGTAAGTCTAAGGATAAGACTCCCTATGAACTATGGAAATATAGAATCCCTCGAATCAATTATCTCAATGTTTGGGGATGCCTAGCAAAAGTTGCCACGCCCTAATCTCCCGCAAGTTCGATCGTCCCCGCTGGACGTAAGATCACCACGCCAACGCTCCCACAGGACAATCATTCTCATCGGGGCATAATGTCGTACGATCCTGGAGTTGCGCTCACACAAGGCAATGACGTCAAACGTCATGGTTATCATCGAAACATCATAGTTATCATCGAAAGCCAAGTATTGTTATAAATAAGATCACATCAGATTATACGCAACAAAGATCTCATAGGGTCCAAATGAAGATGCCACAAAGGAGAATGCCACAATGGCTTGCAACACTCTTGCTCTTGTTCTTGCCCACAAAGGTACTTACTGTTCCATACACCATGTTCCGTATATCTAAGCTGAGCCACTACACCTGTATCCTTGAAATAATGCCCATAAATATGGGTCAGTACACAGCTGTACTGGTGAGCGGGGTAAACCACTCGCCTAAACCAACACTAAGTAGTCGTGCGAATGTAGTAGTTATTACATGGTGGTCATGCTAGTTATTTACTTAGATTAATTTTATATCCTGGCATGGCATGCATTTAAAGCAGTAAAACATATTAAGCATTGAATGCATTGAACTTAAGTAAACACACTAGCATGTTCTAATCCTATTCGCACAAGTTACTAAGCCAACAATAGGCTACACGAATCGCAAAGATAAAACATGAAACCTATCGAAATACGCCATAATATGAATCCCGCTATTCCATCAATGCGCATACTCTTGCCCGAGGCAAGGTGGCTGTCACGCCCCGAGGCGTCCCCCGATTCATGACCGCCGTGTGGGCCTGGAGTTGCGCCCGCACAAGGCTTTAATGATTTGCATAGCAAGCACATATTCAGAGTACGCAGATAAATTGAAACACAGATTTGAAA
The DNA here is from genome assembly GCA_036927795.1 of Iris macrosiphon. Lineage (NCBI taxonomy): Eukaryota > Viridiplantae > Streptophyta > Magnoliopsida > Asparagales > Iridaceae > Iris > Iris macrosiphon. The sequence goes on from JAYESA010000012.1 coordinate 70,426,195, forward strand.
TGGAAAAGTTCTCTTTATTGATAATGAACATCTATTACAAACTCTTGAACGAGTTAGCTAATATGCCGAACGGCTTACAAAAAAGATGACTCAAAATGAGATAGCAGTCCTGTACATTACATCCCTTTATAAACTCAAAACGATAACGACCTCCAGGCTGGAGGATAGCTTTGCCACGGAGCTGCATTTGTGTATGAAGAGTTGCAAGCTCCTGACTTGAAGATGCTACGAGGGGCGCGGTGAAGGTGCGCCAACAGCTGGACTGGATCGGGAAGACGACTTTGGCTCCTCGCTCGGTTCGCCTTAGTGCGGAGAACCTGTTTCAACGAGGGTCAGCATATCGAAACATGCTGGTGAAGACGAGCTAGCCTGACTATACCAATCAACACGTTGTTTTAATGAAGCATGCATATTTGTGGGTTTCTATCTTGCCTTAGTTCATTTACACGTAAGCAGCATATAGAATTTACTGAAATGAACGTGCCACCGTTCGGTGGATTTTACCTGCCCGTCTGAATTACCTGCACAATACTTACCTTGCCTTCCCTGCCATGAAGACACAAGTTAGTATGCAACAGGTTTAAATATACACGATGATCACTGGCATGATTGCCATAGTGGACTAGTCCGAGGCAAGGATAGCATGCAACGATAGTACACGAGGCGCTGCAAGCCACCTTGTCCCGTACACGATGACTATTACACGAGTTCCGCCCGGATCGGATCGGTGCCAGTGTCCCAGCGACCGTCCGCAGAACTATACCTTGTGCACAAGTTGTCCATGATCGTACACGATTAACACGTTAACAATTTGCAGTTGAGGCAACACGATTGCAAGAACACGAGTGCAAGTACACGAGTGCATGACAAGTAGTAATGCATGATTTATTTAGCATAGCCTCCCTGAATAATTATGCACAATACAAGGTGTGTGTCATACTTAGCATAATTCATAGAACATTTGCACGAACAAGCATACGATAAGGCAACATTTCACAGGTTTGATTGACAAGCATATAACCAAGTCTATTCCCTTTTTATCTTGGTTTCTTTTATTATTACTTGGTATCGTTTGATCGGGGCAAAGAAGAGTTCAAGCTTTTAGGGTGTGAAGCTTGGAAGCAGGGCTAGCTAATCGGGTTGGTAGCCACTCACTTAGATTTTGGAAGGGAGAAGGAAAGAGGCGCTTCACGACTCCGCTCGCAAGCCGCCTACTTCTCGTTCACCTGCACACGAACAGCTCGATTAATACTTCTTCCTCTCTTTCCAATCTCGGAATTGAAGTGCAAGTTCAATGAACGAAAATAATGAAAACCATCGAAACCGTTCAAGGAAAGCAAACAAATCCCAAAACCAACTCAAAGCACGAAAGCAACAAGCGACATCGAAAACCGAGGCAATAAAAGATAGCAGCGGAGAGGTCCCTCCTGACTCTGCCGCTAAGCCGATCCCGGGGGCGCAGTCCACTGAATATGGGAATCGATTTCGAAGAAACAAATCCATAACAAGGACGACTTCTTAATTCAATCTATCCCGATCGAACGATACCGTCTTGTGTTTCTTAGCCGCGCTCTCCGCACCGGGAGAACGGGGCGCTACATCCTACCCAACTAATTGGAAGTTTCGTCCCGAAACTTAGGGTAGAACCTACCGTTAGGGAGCATTACGTTGGGGACGACGATCAGGAAGGTTCGGACAGGAATTTATGGCATGGCCTGATCGTCCACAAGCGAGGCATAACCCAAGTCTCAAGCGACAATTGTTGGCTGTGTGCCCACGCTTTTTACAGAAATTACACGATGGCCCTGGGTTCCCTCTTTTGTGCCCTCCGTTGTTAGGGTGCTTTGAAGCAGTATTTCCTCTCTCGTCGCTTTGGCGTTTGTGACTGAATGTATGCACAGCGCCGGCAGGAACGTGAGGATAGTGTGGTTCGAGCGACAGGGCATGATTCATGACTTCACGCATTGTCCGATACTGAGGAACGGATACGTGCGAATGGATAACAGGGCGTAGTCCACCTTCAAACCTTCTAGCTCGACTCGCTGCATCAGGTAAATAGGTCCTAGCGAATTTGGAGAGTCGGTTGAACTCGGCGGAGTACTCTTTAACTGTCATGCTGCCTTGCCGCAGCTGCACGAATTCGTTCTCCATCTGGCGTTGGACTGGAGGGGGTACATACTTCTCTTCGAACGCAGCACGAAAAGTCGTCCACGAGATCGCCTCCTCTCCGTGATCAAATTGGAGAGATCGTCGATGCACGTCCCACCAATCGTGCGCATTGAGGCGGAGCTGTAGTTGCGCGCAGGCGACGCGCTTTTCTTCGGGGACCTCTAGCAGAGCGAAGTGATCTTCAAGTTCGGCCAACCAATCTAGAGCTACGACTGGGTCCTCAGTCCCGTTGAATGGGGTGTTGCAGACTTTCTTGAAGTGGCCAAAGTCGAAGGCAGTCACGTCCCTCGTCCTTGGAATTTGCGGCGTCTCTACTTCAAGCACGGGCTGTTCCACCGGAGTCGTTGTTGTTGCGGCGGAATGGTTGGCAGCCAAAGTCTGAACGATCTGATGCAGGGTATCTACCTGCTTCTGTTGGACTGAGAATCGTGCTTCTATATTGTCTTGAAACTTGAGCTGACTCTCTTCCGCTCGCTTCTCGGCCCGTTCATGGCGAGCCTCGTCCCTTTGTTGGTTTTCCTCCAACATCTGCAATATTTGCTGAACGGGATCGATGCTTGGCGTGGCTCGCTGGCTTCTTGAACTTCCCGAAGTGCCCGAACTACTCTCTTGGCCTTGCGTTTCGTCCGGGACTTGCGCTGCAGATTGTGCAAGTACCATTCCTTTAAAAGAAGGTAAATTATATTAGGATCATAATGTATTATGGACTTATTGCATGAATGTATCTCATTTTGGCCTAGCGAGTTCAAGAGTTCGCACAGGAATTGATCGTTAAAGGAACTTTTCCAGCACGAAGTCTAAGGAACTTGAATCTGTGCTCTGATACCACTATGTCACGTCCCGAGGCGTCCCCCGATTCGTGACCGCCGTGCGGGCCTGGAGTTGCGCCCGCACAAGGCTTTAATGATTTGCATAGCAAGCACATATTCAGAGTACGCAGATAAATTGAAACACAGATTTGAAATGGAAAAGTTCTCTTTATTGATAATGAACATCTATTATAAACTCTTGAACGAGTTAGCTAATATGCCGAACGGCTTACAAAAGAGATGACTCAAAATGAGATAGCAGTCCTGTACATTACATCCCTTTATAAACTCAAAACGATAAGGACCTCCAGGCTGGAGGATAGCTTTGCCACGGAGCTGCATTTGTGTATGAAGAGTTGCAAGCTCCTGACTTGAAGATGCTACAAGGGGCGCGGTGAAGGTGCGCCAACAGCTGGACTGGATCGGGAAGACGACTTCGGCTCCTCGCTCGGTTCGCCTTAGTACGGAGAACCTGTTTCAACGAGGGTCAGCATATCGAAACATGCTGGTGAAGGCGAGCTAGCCTGACTATACCAATCAACACGTTGTTTTAATGAAGCATGCATATTTGTGGGTTTCTATCTTGCCTTAGTTCATTTACACGTAAGCAGCAAATAGAATTTACTGAAATGAACGTGCCACCGTTCGGTGGATTTTACCTGCCCGTCTGAATTACCTGCACAATACTTACCTTGCCTTCCCTGCCATGAAGACACAAGTTAGTATGCAACAGGTTTAAATATATACGATGATCACTGGCATGATTGCCATAGTGGACTAGTCCGAGGCAAGGATAGCATGCAACGATAGTACACGAGGCGCTGCAAGCCACCTTGTCCCGTACACGATGACTATTACACGAGTTCCGCCCGGATCGGATCGGTGCCAGTGCCCCAGCGACCGTCCGCAGAACTATACCTTGTGCACAAGTTGTCCATGATCGTACACGATTAACACGTTAACAATTTGCAGTTGAGGCAACACGATTGCAAGAACACGAGTGCAAGTACACGAGTGCACGACAAGTAGTAATGCATGATTTATTTAGCATAGCCTCCCTGAACAATTATGCACAATACAAGGTGTGTGTCATACTTAGCATAATTCATAGAACATTTGCACGAACAAGTATACGATAAGGCAACATTTCACAGGTTTGATTGACAAGCATATAACCAAGTCTATTCCCTTTTTATCTTGGTTTCTTTTATTATTACTTGGTATCGTTTGATCGGGGCAAAGAAGAGTTCAAGCTTTTAGGGTGTGAAGCTTGGAAGCAGGGCTAGCTAATCGGGTTGGTAGCCACTCACTTAGATTTTGGAAGGGAGAAGGAAAGAGGCGCTTCACGACTCCGCTCGCAAGCCGCCTACTGCTCGTTCACCTGCACACGAACAGCTCGATTAATACTTCTTCCTCTCTTTCCAATCTCGGAATTGAAGTGCAAGTTCAATGAACGAAAACAATGAAAACCATCAAAACCGTTCAAGGAAAGCAAGCAAATCCCAAAACCAACTCAAAGCACGAAAGCAACAAGCGACATCGAAAACCGAGGCAATAAAAGATAGCAGCGGAGAGGTCCCTCCTGACTCTGCCGCTAAGCCGATCCCGGGGGCGCAGTCCACTGAATATGGGAATCGATTCCGAAGAAACAAATCCATAACGAGGACGAGTTCTTAATTCAATCTATCCCGATCGAACGATACCGTCTTGTGTTTCTTAGCCGCGCTCTCCGCACCGGGAGAACGGGGCGCTACAGTGGCCGCCCGCCGCCTACTCAAATGTATAATCTCAAAGCGATCCCTATCTATATGAAGGTCACTAGCCAAGCCATAAAGGACATATATAACAAATGTGGGTATCCTTCCAGTATATTTGGTTACAACGCCTTAACTGTAGTTCCCGCAAATGCCTCATGCCGAAACACAACTTCAAGTAAGCGATGTGCCATCTATCTGAAGGTTGTAACACCTCAGCTATATGTCTTGTTATACTGTCATGACCCGCACCCAGAATAAGGGCTCGAGTAGTGAGCAACTCCCAGCCTACGCCACAGTATCGACGGTAGAACGCTGTCTGGATCAACTCTACTATCTAAATATCTCATACAATATATACACATGGTACCTGTCAATCATCTTAACTCCAAATGGAGGAACAATGTGGTATTTGATAATGGTAAACTATACTCAATCACAATGCAAACTAAGGAAGATAAAACACGAGATGGAATAACGAAGAAAAGAGTCACAATACATCCACACGTCCGAAATAATATATATACATGCCAATAACCTTAATAAAGTCCAAAATAAGTCTAAATAATAAGTCTAAGCCTTCTCAGCCTCTGGTACTAGGTCCTCCTGCTCTAAAGGAGTATCCTCTAATGGTACGCCGTCCTGCAGCCCGTAGTAGGTGGGACACAGGTCCACAATCTAATTATCTGAAAAATATATCCAGTCAGGATTGGAGTGAAGTACATACCTTTGAAAGCAGTTTTAAATACATAATCGAGCATATATAACAGATAATAGAAAAGAATACAAGATAACTAAATATCAGAAATAGAGTGAACTAGAGTGAACAGGTAATGTACTGGAATGAAGAACAGGCAATAAAATAACTGCAATGGAAAGAAATAGATAAAACTAGCTAATGTGCCATGGAATACAAGTTTATTATGTGATCGATTTAGGTTAAACACGAATACAATATGGTAACTCGATTACACGTGTGATATGTGTAGTGCCCCGCTCCGCGTAGACACTATGTACAAGTGATATTGTTTTGCTTGCTCGAGTAAAAGTCTTCCCGGAGAGCTCCTGATCGAAACACAAGACGATTGATCTAAGTGAGTAGGCAAAACTTCATTCTCTGATTCTTGCACGCCTTAAAAATGAATCTGAGTTTTTACAATGCTTGTTTGCTTAATAAGATAATGTTCGCATTGAAAATGATAGAACGAGAACATGCATGCTTAATAAGAGAACTTGTATGCTTGTCTAAAAAGAGATAGAACATTGCCATGCTATGTCAAGATAGAAAAGAAATGTTGCATGCTTAGTACACTGACACCGCTATCGAACGAACCCTTGCCATGCTAATAAGATAAGTAAAGGAATTGATTGAACTAGTTCCTTTGTCATATGATAAGTAAGAGTAGAATTGCATGCTTTAGTAAACAAAGATAGAAGTACTACTATCATGATTTTTTATATAGAGTTTTCTCGCATGTTTTATTGTAAACCCCCTCACCCAAAATAGGTATTTTGTATGTATTTTATATTATTATATTTATTATAGATTATTATAAATATTGAATTTCTGTAGAGTATTCTCTAAGTTAATTAGAAAATAAATTTCTTGATATATTTACTTATATAAATATTTATTTAGAATTATTTTAGGTTATTTTAGATTTTTGGAGATTTTTCTAGAATTTTTGGTAAATAAAACTTAGGAAACATAAATTTCTAGGACTTCTATGATTTACTATACGACCATACTTGCATGTTGTTCCTACCAAATATTTATTTTAGTTTTTAAAATATTTAATTATATTTTTCTGTAATTTATTTATAATTTTAAGAAATTTATTTAGATTTTTAAAATTATTTAGGATTTATTTGGATATATATAGTCTTAATATTAGATAGATGCTAATTTAGTGTTAATAGATATTAATAAGATTTTATAAATTATTTGTATTATCTTTAATTATATTTAAGATTATAAATTATTGAGATAAATTCAAACTCTATTTTAAATTAATTCAAATCCTGAACCTACTAGGAAAGCAACTTCATGCATATCCTATCCTTACTTAATTTCATCATAATCCTACCCAAATTAACCAATCCTAGTCGTATTTAATTAAGTAGTCTCCACCATTATAAATACCTCATCCTTCATATTTTTCTTTTCCAAATTCACCTCTTTTTCGTCCAAAAAGAGTCAAAATTCGTCATAAATTCAGCCTAATTTTCTAGTATGTTATGACGACTTAAAAAGACTATATCTCCTAGCTCCGGACTCCAAAAGCGCTCCAGTTTTTTTGTTAGAACCATATCAAGGTTAGTTTTCTGAATATATAAATTATTTTAATAATTTCAGAACCTATTTTTCTAGAAAATTCTAAAAGTGCCAGCTGTTCGAAATCAGACGCGTTTTGGTATTTTTGAGATTTTGGGAGATCCCGAACTCGAAATTACAAACTGTTTAAAGTTTCGGAAAGCTGACATGATGAACTTTCAGAAAAGTATTTTTACCGAATTTAAAATATAAGTTTATTCTACTATAAAATTTGTGCAAACGTAGACATAAATAGGAAACCACCGAAAACTGTCATCTGTGCGCCCTTGTGGCCATAACTCTTTACTGACTTGTAATTTTATGAAATCGTCTATTCCAGTGTTCATGTAGCATTAAAATATATAGGATTCTATATACAAATCCAGGATTTGAGTCGATTGACTTTTTGGTCAACGGATTGCCTCAATTTGCGCGCCACGGATCACATATCCTTAAAGTTGACTTTCTTTGGACCAAAATTAGAGCTTAACAATAAAATCAGATTATAATAAGATTAAAATATTATTTTAGATTATTTTATTCAGAATTAAAATAGATTAAAATAGAGGAACCTATTCACCCACTTTTGTAACCTAACTTATTTAATTTATGTGACGGGTAGATCGGACGACGCCTTGAGTTGAGACTTCATCCTTTTCAGACCAGACAAGATACCTTGCCAAATTGCTTACAATATTTTGCATGCTTAGTATATTTCTGTATATTTATTGCATCTCTGTTTATTTATTGCATGTAGAGTTCCTTTCAGTCATTACTATATATTAGATATGTTGACACACACTTGATACTTAGTATCAAGAGAGGACAATCATTAGGCGTATGGGATTTTAACCACTCTGGTAAACCGTAGTATATAGCTCGTACTATGGTGGTCGTATCCGATGGTCGCTACCCCCGAGGTATGTCGATTGATAGAGTCCGAGGGTCGCTACCCCCGAGGTATGTCGGCTGATAATGTCCACTGACGTATGTGTGAGTTGTGAGGATTAGATCGAGTAGCCTACCCTTGCCCATACGTCGAAAAGTTGTCCTCATTTGCATTCATATAGATTGTCTTGTACAGCTTATTTACATATTTTCTACCTATTATGCATGTTTACTGTATTCAAATTGGCTTGATGTTCTGTATCTTGTTACGTCCCTCTGAGAACCTGGTCCCCTTCCAGGTGTATCTGTTCTTGAGTATTTGCAGGAGCGCAGATTTGGATGGTTATATATGTTTCGTGGATGTCTTCTCTTCGAGCCCGTGGTCGTTAGCTGGTATTCTTATATTGTGTTTATTGTGTTGTACCTTTACCTTCGAGTTGGTAGTAGATTTGTTTCCATCCAACTATCATCCTTAGATACTTATATTGAGATATAGTTTCATAGACACTGGTTAGTTATTTATATTGATTTTCGTGGATGAGATTTAGATTGTACCCTGTGACTTGTGACTTATGTTTATACCACTTGTGGATCGATATTCATATTACAACGTACGTGTGGATTTTGGTTTCCATATATTGGAGTTGCCATATCCATACGGCTGTCATGCTTACGTATCCTAGTCCTACGTATTTTTGGGACTGGGACGTGACATATTTTTCTGGTGGCCCATGCAGGTCGAGAGCATATTGTCTCGGTTACGTTACTGTATCGAGCAATCCTACGCAAAGGATTATAATATAGGATCTCATCCACTTATTTATCACTCACTTGATTTTATTTCGCATTCTTATTTGATTGCTTGCATTACATCTTGCTTGATCCCTTCTCAACGTCAATCTCCTCTCGTGCTTGATAGGGGTTAGGAAGATGACTTGTACTAGGTATATACACTATAGTATTCAATAACACTATTAGTTAAATTTTTGTAAGTTTGGTAGTATGCCTCATAATCTAGTATCACATAGTCCTTCTGACCAATTAATGAAATATAAATGAATGACACCAACTATAGGCTTGCATAAGAAGATAGTGTTTATCTAGACTATAGAACTTTAGTGTTATTCTGGACTGTAGAACTTAGAGGCCCATACACCCATTTGGTTGACTTTAGACTTAGACAAGGAATTAGAATGGCAATTATAGAGGCACAACACCGATCTTCTTGGTGAACTTAGATTATTAAGTACCTTCCTCCATCATAATCAAGCGTACTTATATTTTTACTACCTTGACTTATGCCGCTATTATAGCCTAGTTTTGCAAGCTTATTCTTTTATTAAGCTTGTTCATGACATATGTATTATTGGGGGCCCACACTAATACATTGTCTAAATCAGAATTGGTGTATTATGGTCTGATCAACCGTAGTGCACTTGGTTCACTCTTTGTATCACTACTTTATGTGGATTGAGATATAGTTGACTCAACTTGTTAGACGAATATACTTGCCCTCTAGACTGGTCAGAGCATATCATGTCAGGTACATAACTGTTCTGATATGAACATGCATATAAAAATTTGCCAAAATAAGATTTTAATCCACAACTGCCTTGACAACTCTCTTTCAAAATTCTTTAATCCTTCAAATCCCGTACTTGTATTATATCACCTCCTCCTTGAACTCTTTATTGTTGTTTTCCGTCTTCCCCTATTTTGGAAAGACGAACGTTCGTACTTAGTATAAGTTTGATATTCGAATAGTACTAGATATACCCCATAGACAAAGCACTCATGATGACAAACAAGAGAGCGCGGCCACAGGAAGCCGTAGATACATGTATGACCTTAGTTATATGTGTCATTTTATACTCATGACCCCCTTTATGACACGAGATCTTAGGTGCATAGTAGACGTAAAATTATATAGGTGTTGGTTTAGCAGTTATGAGGATATACTGATATTTTACCCAGATGGCATATACGCGATGCTAATATATGACGCGAGTAGCAGTAGTAGTATTCTTTTTCTATCACCATCTCGCTCCCTTGGGTGGCTCATCTTCTCTTCTCTATCTATTCATTATCTCGTGCTTAATTCTCCCTATCGTAGTTACGTCTTTTTCGTGCCAACATGAATTGTTGGTCTACTTCGACCCCATCCTTAGTTTTGTTAGTTAAAACGTAAATGGTTTAGTAGATGATTAATAACTAAAGGATGAGTTCTTAATAATAACCCTTATGTATATGACCTATAGCAATATCTGTATCCTCTTATTATTTTAAAAACCATGTATAGCATCCCTTAGGCTAATAGAAATTTGTTAGACTTTTTGAACTAGTTTATACTTTTAATAGTTTTATAAGTTAGTCAAGACTTCAACTGTTGCCCAAAAACTTAGACTATACCTAGGAAAGAATTGAAGGCCCTTGTTATGAACTGACAACTATGACAAATCGCTGGCAAAGTAGCGACAGTTGCAGCTAGACCGTTGTAGTAAAGTAGTCGAAGTATTTGCAGACATATTGGTCAGGTGGCATGGCAGTATTAGACTACGATACTTGACGGTTACAAAGAAAAATCATGGTTGTGAGATTTAAGACAAGTACCCCAAGATTCTCGACCCAATAAATATATTCGTCTTAAAACCTAGACAATAGCCTCAAGAGACTGTGACTACTAGTAGAACTTTTGTAAGTTGGGTAGTGTAGACGAGTTAGAGGATAATAGGATAGTGTATGGACAATAAATGAGAAGTGTTAGAATGACAAACCATGACTTTTAGGAAGCACTGCTAGATAGCTATGTAGTGTAATAGCTATAGTGATTATTATGCATATGGGTTAGTATCAATTTCGAGGACGAAATTTTTGTAAGTTGGGTAGATTGTAAACCCCCTCACCCAAAATAGGTATTTTGTATGTATTTTATATTATTATATTTATTATAGATTATTTTAAATATTGAATTTCTTTAGATTATTCTCTTAGTTAATTAAAAAATAAATTTCTTGATATATTTACTTATATAAATATTTATTTAGAATTATTTTAGGTTATTTTAGATTTTTGGAGATTTTTTTAGAATTTTTGGTAATTAAAACTTTGGAAACGTAAATTTCTAGGACTTCTATGATTTACTATACGACCATAATTGCATGTTGTTCCTACCAAATATTTATTTTAGTTTAAAATATTTAATTATATTTTTCTGTAATTTATTTAGAATTTTAAGAATTTTATTTAGATTTTTAAAATTATTTAGGATTTATTTGGATATATATAGTCTTAATATTAGATAGATGCTAATTTAGTGTTAATAGATATTAATAAGATTTTATAAATTATTTGTATTATCTTTAATTATATTTAAGATTATAAATTATTGAGATAAATTCAAACTCTATTTTAAATTAATTCAAATCCTGAACCTACTAGGAAAGCAACTTCATGCATATCATATCCTTATTTAAATTCATCATAATCCTATCCAAATTAACCAATCCTAGTCGTATTTAATTAAGTAGTCTCCACCATTATAAATACCTCATCCTTCATATTTTTCTTTCCCAAATTCACCTCTTTTTCGTCCAAAAAGAGTCAAAATTTGTCATAAATTCAGCCTAATTTTCTAGTATGTTATGACGTCTTAAAAAGACTATATCTCCTAGTTCCGGACTCCAAAAGCGCTCCAGTTTTTTTGTTAGAACCATATCAAGGTTGGTTTTCTAAATATATAAATTATTTTAATAATTTCAGAACCTATGTTTCTAGAAAATTTTAAAAGTGCCAGCTGTCCGAAATCAGACGCGTTTTGGTATTTTTGAGATTTCGGGAGATCTCAAACTCGAAATTACAAACCGTTTAAAGTTTCGGAAAGATGACATGATGAAATTTTAGAAAATTATTTTACAGAATTTAATATATAAGTTTATTCTACTATAAAATTTGTGCAAACGTAGACGTAAATAGGAAACCACCGAAAACTGTCATCTGTGCGCCCTTATGGCCATAACTCTTTACTGACTTATGATTTTATGAAATTGTCTATTCCAGTCTTCATATAGCATTGAAATATATAGGATTCCATATAAAAATCCAGGATTTGAGTCAGTTTTTTGGTCAACGGATTGCCTCGATTTGCGTGCCACGGATCACAAATTCTTAAAGTTGACTTTTTTTGGACCAAAATTAGAGCTTAACAATAAAATCAGATTATAATAATATTAAAATACTATTTTAGATTATTTTATTTTGAATTAAAATAGATTAAAATAGAGGAACCTATTCACCCACTTTTGTAACCTAACTTATTTAATTTATGTGACGGGTATATCGGACGACGCCTTGAGTTGGGACTTCATCCTTTTCAGACCAGGCAAGATACCTTGCCAAATTGCTTACAATATTTTGCATTCTTAGTATATTTCTGTATATTTATTGCATCTCTGTTTATTTATTGCATTCATATAGATTGTCTTGTACAACGTACTTACATATTTTCTACCTATTATGCATGTTTACTGTATTCAAATTGGATTGCTGTTCTGTATCTTGTTACGTCCCTCTGAGGACCTGGTCCCCTTCTAGGTGTATCTGTTCTTGAGTATTTACAGGAGCGCAGATTTGGATGGTTATATATGTTTCGTGGATGTCTTCTCTTCGAGCCCGTGGTCGTTAGCTGGTATTCTTATATTGTGTTTATTGTGTTGTACCTTTACCTTCGAGTTGGTAGTGGATTTGTTTCCATCCAACTATCATCCTTAGATACTTATATTGAGATATAGTTTCATAGACACTGGTTAGTTATTTATATTGATTTTCGTGGATGAGATTTAGATTGTACCCTGTGACTTGTGACTTATGTTTATACCACTTGTGGATCGATATTCATATTACAGCGTACGTATGGATTTTGGTTTCCATATATTGGAGTTGCCATATCCTTGCGGCTGGCATGCTTACGTGTCCTAGTCCTACGTATTTATGGGACTGGGGCGTGATATTTATATCGTACTGAATAAGATAGATATTGCATGCTAGTTGTTATGAAATTGATATCGTGCTTGCTAATATATGTTTTGCTTACCTGTTTTGCTATATCAAACTGCTATAAGTCTTTGATTCGTATAAGCAGAGACTAATAGTGCACCCTGAGGTATGGTCCTTGTGATCTAGTGGGGTGTGCTATTAGTTGTGTGAAAGACAAGATATGTTTTACTTGACAAGATGTGCTTGCTTGACCATATATGTTTTGCTTGATCATTGTTTTCTTGTATTAGATGATTCATGTCATTGCATTGGTCTCAGACAACTTGTGCACAAGGGTCATCTTTCGAATGGTTCCTGGGGCACTAGAAATCGGTCGATCCGAAAGAGATTTTGTTGCATCTCGAGGATACGGTCCTACGGGATCTAGTGGGGTATTTTGTCTATTAGTGTTGTGTGGAACCCATGATGTCACAACTGCTAGTACTTGTGTATATTAGTGAAGAGCTGAACCTTAAGTCACAGCTGCCGACACATGCGTGTGCTAGTGCAGAGATGAACCTTGAGTCACCGCTGCTAATCATGGGGCTATCCATGGACCATCACATAGTTATGGCACATGCTAGGTTATCCTTCTTACATACCTAACTGTTTGATGCAGAGATGGACATGGAATAGAACATATATGTTTTTATAAAAATTATTGCTAACTTGTATGTCTGCTGCAGGGATAACCGTTCGACGAAGGGTAAGAATTATTAAATAAGTGATGCATTAATTTTTGATTATACTTTGAATCTCGGTTTGTCCCTAGACTTGCATGTTTCACTTGATGTTCACCACTGCCCCTTAGTAATGAATTGATCAGTCCACTAGAATAACTTGTGTTCCTAAGAGTTAGTAAATATGGTGCACGATACATACTACGCACTGCACGATAGAACATTGTCCCGATTGTATGCTTAAATGTTTGAATATGCAAACTGTTTCAAAGCTATGTTTTCGAAAGAAGTAAACTGACTCTAATCCTGTGCTACATGAAATGAACCTAGGTAAAAGTAGCAAGATTACTAGTAATAAAATATTTTGCCACATGCTTAGTGTTGGTTTCAGGGAGTGTTGCTTCTGTTCATTGATTTATACTTACCAGTACTTTCTCCAAAGTGCTGACCCACCAACAGTTTGCTTGTTCACAGGTGCTGGATCGTCCGAGGAAGCGATAGCCGTGCCTCATCCCCAGGACCCAAAAATCTGGAGTCGATGCCTTGAGCCGTATCGAGTTGTGCTTTGAGCTACTTTTGTATAAAGGGATTTAATGTATGGAACGATGTTATTGTATTCAAGAGAGTGCTTGAGCGATTTGTAACCTCGGCCAAACGCCGCTTGTAACACTTTTGAATATCAATAAAGATGCTTGTTTTAGTGTGCCATTGTGTTCTTTACTTTTCTGTAATATGTGTCGTTGCTTCCGTCATGAATAGCTTACTTGCCCTTGTTTAAGCTTTGGCTTTGTGCAAGCGCACTTAGGTTTGCACGACGCCAGTATGAGGACGGTCGGTCTTGCAAGGACCCAAGCGAGGATGAACGTCCCCCTGCGGGATCGAGACATGACATAATGGTATCAGAGCTGCTCGATTCTTTGCCCATTCTATTGCCTTCGACTCAGAGATGTTCGTATTATGCTGCAATGAACGTTCCATACAATAATTCCATAGATATTCTCAAAGGTGCGCATAAAAGTTTTTGTATTTGCTTTCTTGTTGTTTGGAGATGTGATTTCATGATTCCTGATTTGCTTGTATTTTTGATTGAGGATGGTGAGGGATGAGGACTATCACTGCTCTGGATTTTGTAAGTTTCTCCTAGAGTTTCGAGGATAAATTTTTTTGTTGGTGGGTAAGTATGTAGTGCCCCGCTCTGTGTAGGAACTATGTACAAGTGATATCGCTTTGCTTGATCGAGTGAAAGTCTTCTCGGAGAGTTCCCGATCGAAATATAAGATGATTGATCTAAGTGAGTGGGCATAACTTCATTCTCTGATTCTTGCACACCTTAAAAATGAATCTGATTTTTTGCAATGCTTGTTTGCTTAATAAGATAATGTTTGCATTGAAAATAATAGAATAAGAACTTGCATACTTAATAAGAGAACTTGTATGCTTGTTTAAAAAGAGATAGAACATTGCCATGCTATGTCAAGATAAAAAAAATGTTGCATGCTTAGTACACTGACACCGCTATCGAACGAACCCTTGCCATGCTAATAAGATAAGTAAAGAAATTGTTTGAACTATTCCCTTTGTCATATGCTAAGTAAGAGTAGAATTGCATGCTTTAGTAAACAGAGATAGAAGAACTACTATCATGCTTGCTTACATAGAGTTTTTTCACCTATTTCCTATCGTACTGAATGAGATAGATATTGCATGCTAGTTGTTATGAAATCGATATCGTGCTTGCTAATATATATTTCGCTTGCCTATTTTGCTATATTGAACTGCTATAAGTCTTTGATTCATATAAGCAAAGACTAATAGTGCTCCCTGAGGTATGGTTATTGTGATCTAGTGGGGTGTGCTATTAGTTGTGTGAAAGATAAGATGTATTTTGCTTGACAAGATGTGTTTGCTTGACCATATATATTTTTCTTGATCATTGTTTGCTTGCATTAGATCATTCATGTCATTTCATTGGTCTCGGACAACTTGTGCACAAGGGTCATCTCTCGAACGATTCCTGGGACACTAGAAATCGGTCGGTCCGGAAGAGATTTTGTTGCATCCTGAGGATACGCTCCTATGGGATCTAGTAGGGTATTTTGTCTATTAGTGTTGTGCGGAACCCATGATATCACGGCTGCTAGTACTCGTATGTGTTGGTGAAGAGCTGAACCTTGAGTCACAGCTGCCGACACATGTGCATGCTAGTGCAGAGCTGAACCTTGAGTCACCGCTGCTAATCACGGGCTATCCATGGACCATCATGTAGTTAGGGCGCATGAGGTTAGCCTTCTTTCATACCTAACTGTTTGATGCAGAGACGAACATGGAATAGAACATATATATTTATGCAAATTGTTGCTAACTTGTATGTCTGTTGCAGGGATAACCGTTCGACGAAGGGTAAGAATCATTGAATAAGTGATGCATTGATTTTCGATTATGCTTTGAATCTTATTTTGTCCCTAGATTTGCATGTTTTACTTGATGTTCACTGCTGCCCCTTAGTAATGAATTGATCAGTCCACTAGAATAACTTGTGTTCCTAAGAGTTAGTAAATATGGTGCACGATACATGTTGTGCACTGCACGATAGAACATTGTCCCTATTGTATGCTTAAATGTTTGAATATGCAAACTATTTCAACATTATATTTTTAAAAGAAGTAAACTGACTCTAACCCTATGCTGTATGAAATGAACCTAGGTAAAAGTAGCAAGATTACTAGTAATAAAATATTTTGCCACATGCTTACTTAGTGTTGGTTTCAGGGAGTGTAGCTTTTGTTCGTTGATTTATACTCACTAGTACTTTCTCCAAAGTGCTGACCCACCAACAGTTTGCTTGTTCGCAGGTGCTGGATCGTCCGAGAAAGCGATAGCCATACCTCATTTCCAGGACCCAGAAATCTGGAGTCGATGCCTTGAGCCGTATCGAGTTGTGCTTTGAGCTGCTTTTGTATAAAGGGATGTAATGTATGGAACAATGTTATTGTATTCGAGAGAGTGCTTGAGCGATTTGTAATCTCGGCCAAGCGCCGCTTGTAACACTTTTGAATATCAATAAAGATTCGTATGCCATTATGTTCTTTACTTTTTTGAATATGTGCGCTTACTTTTCCTTGTTCAAGCTTTGGCCTTGTGCAAGCGCACTTTAGGCTTGTACGGCATAACGTCCGTGCGAGGATGGTCGGTCCCGCAAGGACCCAAGCGAGGACGAACGACCCCCTACGGGACTGGGACGTAACAATATATAATTGACATATACATGAATACACTTGAGCTTGATCACATAACCAACTCTTACTCCTCCATCCCCAACCAATACCAATGGATCCAAGCACGACACGTTAAGAACACGAATTTGAGCACACTGAACACGAGCATTGTGTGAATACGAAGTACACTAAAATCAATATCCGACACACGATGAAATACATGTAAAGGAGTACCCGCTGAATACGGTAAGGGATAACATCTCCTGGCAGGATCCATATAGTACCAGTCCGTGAAACCACTGTATCGGAATCAAGTATACATTTCTAGAATATATGATATATATATACTATCATAAAATAAAAACTAACAGAGAAATATAATGGTCTATGGTTTTGAGCAACAAATGAGTCTCGGTGTCCAAACGATGTCACACAGACCTACATATGAAATTTTTATGTCATTTGGCTGTAATTAAGTGATAAATAAGCTAAAATAAATCAAAATAGGATTTATAGGCCATTACTACGTCATACCAGTCTAACTAGATCAAACTAGGCCAATACCTTGATTTTAGGTTCATATCTAACTTCTAGGTTGATTACAAGATCATATTAGTTAGTACTAGGCTATACTAGGCTATACCTAGGTTTCTAAGTCATTACCTTGAATGTATTAGCTAACTAGCTAATGTTAGGTAATATGATGCTTAATCTACCAAGATTAATCCATAAATAACCCATATACTTAGACTAGTTAGTAATACTAGGTAATATGCATATTACCTTATACTAGTTAATATAGTACGATCTATACAATACTCTATACCATAATACCTTAGTATCAATATATAACTTGATATCTAAACTTTACTTAATATCTAAACAATACCAACCTATTTACCACCACAATACCAATTACCTTGCTATCCAAAAATATCTTAACTAAATATCTAGGTATTATATACTAATACTTAACTAATAACCAATACTACCAATACCTTTGTGTCTTAAACTTGACACACCCAAGCTATACTCTAGCACTACATCATCACTTGGTACCACTAAGTATCATGTATATACTTATATATAGAGTTATATACATATCAATAACTTAATAACTATTTTAGTATCATACCCTACATAATATCCCATATAACACGGTGTCACGCCCCAGTCCCAAAATATCGAGGACCAGACACGTGGCAAAGGCCAGCAGCACACACCGATGGACAAACCCAATTTAATGGATCCATCGGGGCATACTTAAGCTATATTACAACTATCAGGGTTTTCTAATCTCATCCACAGAATAAACACAGCAATATCAACAAAAAGTATTAAACAACATCCAATCACAAGTAATTAAACTCGGGGAACAACCCGATATAAAGTCTGTTACAATTGTTCTCTTAAACATGAAATAAAGAGTTTATTTGCCATAAAAACTAAGCATGGAAGAAGCAGATATTCAGGAGAAGTCCTCAGCGATCACCTCGTCCTCAGGTACTGGTACTGTTCCGTGAAGTGCTCCTATTCCGTATACCTCTGGATAAACCTCGTCTGCTAATCCTGGGGACATAATCCGGATCCAGGTCCTCAGGGGACATAGCAAGGTACAGATAATACAAGCCAAAATAAATACAGGGCAGTCATAAATAAAAAATAGGGTAAACTGTATAACCAACTATGTGAAATGCAAGTTGAGAGCATCACTAGAACTTAGGCTGATACCACTACAAGCTCTGTGTCGGGGAGCCGGTAGCAGTTATACTATGCTATGTAATTTACTATATTGTGGCATATATATATAATCAGCCTGTAGCCTGTGTATCTCTTCCCACCCAAATATAATCATACGTCTCATGTCCACGATGCCTCATGTCCATGTCACGTAAAATCATATCTAATACAGTGAGTCATACTATGTCTTTGAATATAATGTCTAGGAATATAATGTCTATGTCATAAATCCTGTAACCTACACAAAATCACCTTGAATATTTTAGGAAGATTCTGTCTCATGATTCGTGTCAGGTGTCCTGGGTATAACGTACTTGATAATGCAAGTACGAGAATATAAAGGGTCACGAATGTCCATCTCTAGATGGCGTACACAACTTCGCGTACGGGGATGGCACCCGACTATTAATCGGACGCTAAGTAAGTCACACGGCCCTAGGTTTAAGCATGTACAACAGTTTATAATTAAGTCCAAGTAATATGTATCAAAGACTGCAAGTTGGCAAGGTACACTTGCCTAGGGTTTCGGCTCCAATTGTGGTTCTGACTTCAGCAGGATTTGCAGGAAGTACTCCGATTGCTGAAATAAATATCACCATCAGATTCGGAAAATATCAATCAGCTAGAAACGCCTGTCCTTGAGTCCAATTTGGACACAGGAGCAAAAATGACAGTTTCTGGTCAAAGCGGGGTCCACATGTGGGCCGCTTTGCACCGA
This sequence comes from Iris macrosiphon, assembly GCA_036927795.1. NCBI lineage: Eukaryota > Viridiplantae > Streptophyta > Magnoliopsida > Asparagales > Iridaceae > Iris > Iris macrosiphon. The sequence goes on from JAYESA010000012.1 coordinate 70,445,513, forward strand.
AAAATGTGTCAGGGTCAAAGATCTCCAAATTCGTCAAACTTAGTGTCAACAGGTAAGGAACGATGATATGAACCCAACGAAACTTCCAGAATTGAATTCCGATGAGCCGATCTCAAAATCGCCCGTCAAGTAGAGCTTGTGGGGCTCACGACACACGATTTTGTTAACGTTCTCAAAATCGAACCAAACTTGGGTCACAGGACCAGCGTATTGCTATGAGTCTGATGGCGCAAGTTTTGTTTCGATCCGACGTGTGTACACTAAGTTACAGCGTGTTCCAGAATGGACGAATATGGAACATTGTTGGCGGATACGCGTTGATTCCGGTGTGCACGCACATCCAAATCAACTTCTGCAAAATCCCGCACATCCGTATCAACGACGCGCACGTATCGGTAAAGACCGCACGCGACCAAGTCATCCCGTTTGGCGGGACGTACTCAGTTTCGGGGTAAAACAGGGCGTTGATTTTCCTGTTTTTGGATCGCGGTTCGCGATCGCCACAGGACGCAATGCACCAAGCGGTTTGCACGAGAACCGAGGGGGTCACACAGCCTACTCGTCACAACTGACAGAACAGAAATAGGGGTAGCGAGGAGAGAGAAATGGGTACCTGAACTGGGCACCGGAAAATCTGAATTACGCGTGTCCGAGTTCGAGTCTACCGTGTCCTGGATGTGTCCGGGCCGTGTCATGGCTAGGGCTTGGGCTCTGCCGTGTCCGAGATCGTTGGAGGCTGTGTTGGACGGCTGAAGGTGTCGTCGGAGTCGGCCGGGGCGCGGGTGGAGGCGGCGCCGGTGCTGCGGTGCCGGCCGGAGTCAGGTGAGGGCAGGAGGCGGGTTCTCGAAGCTGGAGGTTTCTGGATGGAGGCTGAGGAGTGCGGCCGGAGGAGTTGGGCTGGGGCGTCGGGTTCTGGGGAGGCTGGCGAGGTCGAGGGCGGCCGGGTGGAGCTGCTGGAAGCTCATGGCGGAGGGCGCTGGAGTCGGGCGGAGACGAAGCTTTGGGGGTTAGGGATTTAGGCGGGTCGGGTCAGGTAGATGCGAGTCGGGTTGAACCCGGATCCGACCCGTTAGGACCAAGGGGCGGTTCGGTTCGGGCAGACCGGCCGGTTTGGTTTATTTTGGTTTAGTTTAATTTGGTTCAATGAACCGGGTTCAGGTTTAATTAGGTTAATTTTTACAATAGTTTTTAGGGCTTTAAAATTACTTTCGGGGTCCAATAAATTCCCGAAAAATTATCCTATGTCTATATTTTCATTTTACACTAGAAAATATAATTTTTATAACATTTTAATATTATTTATTATTATTTAAAAATCATTTAAATTCAAAATACTTTAGTTTTAATTAATAAAAATCCCAGAAAAATTCCAGAAAATTGTAAAAAATTCAAAATTCAAAATTCTTGAAATTCAGGTGGTTTACAATCTACCCCCCTTAAGAGGATTGCGTCCTCGCAATCAAAGAATAACCAGTCAACAGAGATGACACGGTTGCAAACATTGTTCGAAGCACTTCATAATCGAGGAGAATTAAGGTTTTAAGAAGAACACGTAGGGAAAATTATTTCCCTAAGCGATATAAGTTATGCAATTTACCAAATGTAGGAAATCTAGAAAATTACAGTTTTAGAAAACCAGGTTTATCCTTTATAAAAACATATTAGACTAACAATTATAAAACACTCTAGGTTATTTAGCAAGTTCAAAATTACTAGGTGATCACTAGGTTATCTATTATTAGCAAGTTAAAATTGTCAGGTTAAGTCTAAGGTCACGAACCAGCAGGCACGAAATAAAGCAATTCTAGAAACAGAAAACTATAAAAACTTACGCGCATTAGCTACTCCATGGTTCTGCACGTCTTCCAAGGTCATCGCGAAGGCTTGTCCGCGTCCTTGTGGTAGATTCCTCTGCTGCTGCTGGGCCTGTTGGAAGAGTGCTACTTGTGATGCCAAGGGTGGCCTCGGCTGGTACCCTCCTGGTGCTGGTAGAGCTTGTTGGTTTGTCCTTGGTGCTCCTCCTCGATGCTGAGGACAATCCTTGGCTAAGTGTTGATTGGTTATGCAAATCAAGCATAATCCTAACTTGCGTCTGCAGTCCTTCTCAGTATGGCCTACCTTGCCACAGTATTGACATGTAGATAATATCTGCGGAGAGGCTCTGGGTGGCTGGTGTATGTGAGGTCTCTTTGCAGCTTCTTCTTGTGGTGCTTTGGCTGATGTAGAAGACCGTTTCAGACTGGTCTCTCTCCTGGTGACGCGTTTCATGCATCGGGCTGCAGCGAGAACGTCCGAGTAAAAAGTAGGTACGACGGATCCGATGAGTCTCTGCAGCTCGAAGTTTAGTCCATGGAAGAACTTCTCAGCCTTCTCTTCTTCCGTTGGGATCAAAGTAGGGGCGAAGCGACTTAGACGAATGAACTCTGCGTTGTACTCCTCCACTGTCATAGTGCTCTGAGTGAGGCGATTGAACTTGTCCCGAAGTTCTGATCGAGCTATAGCCGGAATGTACATCTCCTGAAAGAGTCTGGAAAACTCTTCCCAAGTGACTCGGTCTGGTCCGAGCCTGGTCTCTTCAGATAGCCACCAGTGATGAGCATTGTTCGTCAACTGCATTCTAACGGCGGTCATCCAACGTTCTCTTGGAAGCTCTGCTGCTTCCAACTGGTGTTGTATGTTGGTGATCCACTCATGAACTTCGATTGGTCCCTCCTTGCCAGAAAAGGTACGTTGCTTGAGTTGACGAAAATCAGTGATAGATCCTGTTGCTGGTCGCCTGGCTTGTGGGTTCGCCTGCTCCAATGCGGTTACTAGGCTGGTCCTTAAATACTCCGTCTCGTGTCGCTGAGCCTCTTGATAAATTTGCTGTTGGTCTTGCATCATTGCATAGATCATTTGGAATATTTATGGCCCGTCTATAGGTTGCCCTTGTGGGAATACAGGCATCGGTGGAATGAACTGCGGAGGCGACGGGATGTCATCACGCCGGAACCTTGAATTATGCTGGGCTGCTTGATCGCTTTGAGAAGATTGTCCTCGGTCTTCGGGTATCACTCCTTCATCATAAGTAACCACAGCATCGTGTGGTGTACTCAAGGGATTCTCATCTCCGCTTCTTGGATCCATTACTCTGCATCAAAAATAAAATATAAGAAGCGCACAGGATTCAAAGATGGATGCAAGTCAAAAATTAATTCGAATACGATATAGATATCAAGAACGTTTCAAGCAAGTGGATGAGATCCTAAAAACTTATCCTATTTTTATTGTAGGCCTGTTCGGTCCCTAAGTTGAAACCGAATAATTTAGTCGTTGACCTGCATGGGCCACCACAAAAACCATGTCACGCCCCAGTCCCAAAATATCGAGGGACTAGACACGTGGCAATGGCCAGCAGCACACACCAATGGACAAACCCAATTTAATGGATCCATCGGGGCATACTTAAGCTGTATTACAACTATCAGGGTTTTCTAATCTCATCCACAGAATAAACACAGCTGTTTGTGGTAGAAAACGAAAAGAATGAAAGATGTATTCAAGACAGGGTTTATACAGGACCCATGTTCTTTTGTTTACAAACAAACTTGTACAATGTAATCCTATACGAGGATGTGGGAGTACAATTTATTTAATCTGGGTATAAATTGCTATAGGTGTCTGATCTGCAGTCGATCACTTTAGCCCTTGGACCACACGATGGTGAAGAAGTGCCGTAGAAGACAAGAAGCAGCCTCGGAGGTTGCAGAAAAGGGTGGATGCACGATGCCCTGGTCGCCGATCCCTATTCTTTGCCTGAGCTCCGGGTTCCTCTCTCTCTCTCTCTCTCGATCTCCTCTCTCCTTCCTCGATCTTCAATTGTTTGACCTCTTCTCTGAGTCTTCAATTGTTCGATCTTTCAATTTTTCGACCTGTTCCTCTGTTGATAGAGGTCTCTATTTATAGAGTTTTAGTGATAGTGACCACTCAGTTGGTGTAAAAACCGAGGAGTGGACAATACAGCACCCTTTTATACGACGGTTAAAGTAACCAATGCCTGCGTATGGATGATCTTTTGAATGAGCGTGTGACGTGGGTCCAACTAAGGGACACAACGCGTATAATTGCTACGAAGATCATGGCGTAAAAGCCACGTAGGTAGGTATCCCCCGTGTAGAAGAGGTGGGCATAAAAGCCGATGTCTGTCACCGTGGCATAGAAGCCAAGTAAGCATAGAAGCCGGGTGGGCGTAGAAGCCCGACGGCATAAAAGCCGGGTGAGCATAGAAGCTGAGGAGGCGTAGAAGCCATTTGGGCACAGAAGCTGAACGGGCGTAGGTGCCACTACGTAATGTGCTTGGGGAGGCATGGAAGCCGAGAGAGCATAGAAGCTGAGGAGGCGTAGAAGCCATCTGGGCACAGAAGCTGAACGGGCATAGACGCCACTGCATAATGTGCTGAATGCTGACGTAGACGTCCTTTAGCCGGAATCACGGCTTTTGAAGATATTATCAAATCCCTCGCATTAAATGCAGAGATCTGCCATTATTTTGTGCATTAATTGCGAAGGCGTGTTCTGAAGGCCTGCCACCGTTCAGGGACGTGCCTCGAGCCATGTGTGGAGAACAGCTTTTGACGTGGTAGTCTGTTTGTCTTCCGCGGGGCGTAGATGGTTCTCGTCCGCCTGTATGGAATAAGGCAGTGTATCCCTTTGTATACGTAAAAGCAGTTTATGTAAAGGGGATGTCACTAAACGTCGGTTTGGTGACTCTTCATCAAATCCCTTACATTAAATACAGAGATCCGCCATCATTCTGTGCATTAAATGCAGAGGCATGTTTTTGAAGGCCCGCAACCCTTCTGTGCGTCAGTCGTGCCTCGAGAAGACCGTTACCGCCTTGTGCGCCAATCGCAGAGACGTGCCTCGAGCCCTGCGCAAAGTGCAACTTTTGACGTGGCAGGCGGTTTGTCCGCTGTGGAGCATAAACAGCTCACGTCTGCCCGTGTAAAATAAGGCAACATATCCCCTTGTGTATGTAAAAGAAACAGTTTACGTAAGGGAGATGGCGGTGACTGACAGCCTGGGTCGTAGTGCCGTGCCATCATTATAGCCGTCGTCTGGGTAGCCGAGCCGTATCCCTTTGTCAGAAGTTCAGACGTCAGGTTTATTGCAGGGCCTGACAGGTTCGTCTCGGAGAACACGAAGCATTCTTCGTACGCTTTGAAAGCGGATGTATTTTTACGTCATAGGGGCGACGAGGCCCTTTGCTTTACGCTTGAGGCGGCCTGGACATGCTGCACTTACGCGGATGGTCCTGAGAAGCTCTTGTCTTGCCTGCTTGGTGGGTCTGAGGTCATCTCTTTACGCTGCCCCGCACCAATAGGTTACGTATAGTCATCCGGCGTATTTTTCATGCTTCTACAAGACCCCCTTCAAAGCTTTTAAATTCCTCAGAATTTGAAACGCTTTGAATGAAGCATGAACCGTCCCTCGTAACTTGAAACGCCTTCTAAAAATGAGCCCGAAACGGTCAAGTTTGACACATTCTTTCAGGCCGGTCTTTATGGCGGATTTATTGGGGGTAGGTGTGACCTTTTTTGCCTATAAAGGGCTGAGGAGTTAACCTGTTTCTTCCCACATTTCCTTTCACCATGCTTAGATGATCGCCGGAGTTCGTCGGGTCGACCTGAGGAAGAAGAAGACCATGTTCTTCCAGCATGTAAGGAGCCGAACAAGGCGGCGTCTTCGAGCAAGTGTCATCTGCAACGATGAATCATGGAAGGATATCTTAGCCTCCCTTGCTCGGTATAATCAGCGACTTCGTATGGCGGCTCACCCGGAGAGAGAGGCGGGGTCACATTTGACCAGGCCACTTGCAAGTGGTGCCTTCTCTCTTTACCTCTGGTGACGAGAGGCAGACAGACCGGCCAGAGTGACGGTGGTCTGTAGGAAAGCAGAGTTACCCTGCTTTTCTTCTGTTGGAGGATGGGTCTATGCCCAGTTTTGTATCCTCCTGCCACCGCTCATCTTCTTGGAAGAAGAGGAAGACCATCACCAGCGCGAGACCCTGTCAGAGCGGCTTCTCGGTGTGATCTTCAGACGACGATGGGGAAATCCTTTGTTGACGGGATTTCCCTCATATGTAATCACTAAAATGAAGAAAAAATCCTTTGTAGACAGGATTTCCCTTATATGTAATTGTGATTTTAACTTTAATAAAGTCGTCTTTCTTTTCCGCATATGATCGTCTTTGCCACATGTTACTGTGAAGTCTGAATATGTGCAGCTTCGACACGTCTGATTCTGTACGCCAACTCTGATAGAAAGAGTATTAGGTCCCGTCCTGTCTTTTACGCATAACTAGTGATGCGCAGCTGCTTTAGGAATGTAGGGACCGCGTAGAATTCTTTGTCCCAGACATCATCTTTAAGAGTGATTTCCCGAAAGTCCCTTGGAACAGGGCGAGAAATGGCTATAAAACTGAGCCGCCGTCTTGAACTGTAGATGAAATATTCAGACTGGGTTTCTGGATGAACTTCGAGTCGACCCACGAAGAAGAGTGATTTTCAATGTTGAACTCTTGCATGCTTCGGGTACTTGGGATATTTTTGAGGTCAAGAGGGGGTATCTTATGTGTGAACTCCTGCAATTGACCGCTTTGAGCACTGTTCGGATATGCGGAAAGTCAGAGATCCGTTAGTGTAGATGAGCTGAAAATCCTGAGTTCGTAGCCTACCGAGCGTAGAAAGCCACCGAGCGTGAGATCGTAGGTTTGTATCTGCTAAGCGTGAAGTCATAGGTTTGTAGCCTCTCGAGCATAAAAGCTACTGAGCACAAAAGGCATCCGGGCATAAAATCATAGACTTATAGCTTGTGAGCGTAAAACTGTAGATCTGTAGCCGTCGAGCGTAGAAAGCTCTTTAGCGTAGAACTGTAGATTTGCAGCCTGTGAAAAAGAAGTCTTCCAAGCGTGAGTTCGTGGATCTTGTTGCCTCCGAGCGTAAACTAAACACCATCGAGCGTGGGACCATAGGTTAGTATCTGCTAAGCGTGAAGTCATAGGTTTGTAGCCTCTCGAGCATAAAAGCTACTGAGCACAAAAGGCATCCGGGCGTAAAACCATAGACTTATAGCTTGTGAGCGTAAAACCGTAGATCTGTAGCCGTCGAGCGTAGAAAGCTCTTTAGCGTAGAACCGCGAATCTGCTTTGTACGAAAAACTCTTCGAATTTGCTGACTGTCCGTCTTTCGAGAGTAGTGGGTTGCCGTAGTACCCAATCATAACCAAATATTAATTTGCGAGATTTGGTTAGGGTTTCGAGGAATCCGTCCGAGGATTCGAGGAGTCGATCCGAACCCTATATATACCCCAAGATTTTGCGAGAAAACTTTTCATCCGTCTTCTGCGAAAGAGAGTCTTCGTGAGTTTTTTTCTTCATTCGTCCTCCGAGCACTCAGAGTTTTCAGAAATGGCCCCGAAGCAAACCCCTTCCACTAAGGGAAAGAGTGTAGGTCCTTCTTCTCATCCTTCCGCCCCAGCGAGGGAGTCTTCGGTCGGGCAAGGCGAACTTCATCCTGAGCAAAGTATCCCGCCGATGAGCAATGCTCCCGGCCTTAGAGGTAGAGCCTTTTGGATGACAAAGAATAACGAAAAATCCTTCGCACACGTTGAACGTGACCGCGCTAGGTCGTCTTCTGTGCTGATAGCCTCTTTGAGGAAGATGATGCACGGAGACATTTTCATCTCTTACGCCCACATTTCTAATATGCCAGCATAAGGGCTCCATCGTTTTCCCAGTTCTGGGCGTAACAGCTCTGACTGCCAAAAACTTGGTGTATACTATAAAATTTTAGTTTTACGCCTGGGGACGGAACCTCCGGCGTAATAACTAGAATTTTTGGTAGCCCGGCGTAAAGCACGGATCGTACGCTACCAGTTACGTCTCTGGATGAGACTTCCTGCATAAAATGGCCGAATTTGTACAGTCTTGGCGTAAAGCACAGACTGTGGCTTCTGGGTCCCCATGTTGCAAGATTTTGTAATGACGTATTTTTCTCACACTTTTGCAGTTAATTTGGGTGAGTCTCCACTGGCCGAGGTGATGGGTTCCGCTGCCGGGATGCTGCACTCGAACTATTTGGAGGATCTGTCCCACGTGGCATTTCCTATCTCCGGACCCCAATATCCTGAGGGAAGGGAGCTTTTGATATCAGCTCAGGGCGAGCGGGCACTGCTGAATATGATTAATGGGGAGCCCCTGACGTATATAGACGGGAAGCAGTACATAAAGCCAGCTTTTCTCTTTGGGGACATGATTGATAAACGATCCCAGACAAAGCCTAAGAGAGAACCTTGGGTATTTCTTGTCGGGAACCTGGTTTTGCACCTGCCAACGATGCCGAGGGATTATCCCATCTCGGCCTTCTTCCATGCGGCACACCCTAGGAGGATGTCGTGGATCCTGACGCCCGATCTTCACGACAAACCAGGAAAGATCTTTCATCTGAAAGAAGCTGACCAGGGGTCGTTCGTCAGCCGTCCTTCTGGCCTCGTGACGTCGTTCAGGGGACTGTGCCCGGGTAGTGCCCCGAGCGAAGATAGTCTAGTGATCCAGCCGGTCCAGTTGCCGACTTTCTGCAACGACTTTATGGGGCGAGGGGGAGTATATCCCAAGGAGAATCCTCGATGCAACGGGTGGATCACTCCAACAAACCGTCGATGGGCTTGCCTAGTTGACTGGGCCTTGAAGCACTGTCAGAGAGAGAGCTGGAGTGCATTGGGCTGTATGCCGCTGTGAGCGCGACCAGTGTTGGGTTGCCTCCTAACCCTAACCCGTACTTGGCACTGATGGAGCGATATATTTTGCTCACCGGGACTTTCGCCACTCCGCTGGGGGAGTTGGGATTGGCCCTCCATGAGATGGCAGTGATCTCGAGGCTGCCGATGGGGGATACCCCCTATGAAGAGTATGTCCCCACCAATCGGGAGTTGGGGAATTCGGACCCTCGGGTAGTAGAGGTGTATCAGGAGTTGATGTGCCACTACTTCGCGTGCACTGCTTTTTATGACGAGCCTTCTGATTTGGCCCATACCACCAAGTGGACGTCCTACCTCTTCTTCCACCGGGCCAGGGCCGCCAAGCCGGAGAAAGTTTCGGGGGGCAAGGATGAGCCCGTAAATTGTTTGGGCGTGCTTAGTGCCCAGGTCGTCGAGGCTCTTATGGATGACGCCAAGGCTCCGGACCAGATTCTTGACGACGGGGTAGGAAAGTATCCCGAAGGCACTAAGGCCTATAGCTACTTGAGGTGTTGCCGCAAACTTCTGTCCAAGGAAGCCCAGCTGGCTGGTTTCCTCTTCGTATGGCTGCGTCGAGTAGTGGTGCCCGGCATTGCATCTGCGGACCGCATTCACCAGAATATCCTGTGGCCTGCGGTGCGTCTGGTGTTTGGGGCGAGACTGGGCTTGCTCCCTGCTATGGTGTGCCATATACAGGTTGGCCTGAGAGCCATGACTGACGGGCTGCTCGCCGATGAGACTCGGCGTGAGAGCTTTCCTCGGGTGGAATTACCATACCTATATTTGATGGGATGGTTAATTCTGCACAAACCTCGGGTGATGTCCCCTAGCTCCGGTAGTAGCCCGGGAGGTAGCTTCCTGCTGAATTATAAAGACTCTCCCTGGAATGTGAACACAGTTTTAGACTGTAGGCTGACACTGGGCCTTAGTCACGGATGGAAGCTCCTTTGTATTATCCCCTCTGTACATCACAATCAATCGGAGATCAGGCTGGAGGATTTAGGTGGAGAGAAGACCAATCTTTCTCCGGAGGCTTTCAAGTGGTTGATCTGTATCAGGCCTTCCCACTTGTTGTATAGAAGTGACGATCATTGCTTCTTCGAGCCTTACTTGCCTAGTCGGTTTGCCAGGCAATTTGGGTACGACCAGTTGCACGTGGGCAATGCCGTCACCAGCTTCAGGTCCAGGGGCGGACTCATCGATGGAGCCAGAGGATGGCAATATTTCGTCATGGGATGTACTGGAGCAATCTTCACCGTGCCGGTCGTCACATCCTCTACGGAGCTGCGCATCTTACACTCGTATGCCCAGTTCTACGTGGCGGTTAACACCTTCCATAGTGATTTTGACATGCGTGGAAGTTTTAGGGTGTCATCTTCCACGCTTGGGGGAAGAGTCGAAGTCCCTTCGGTTTCTCCTGACGAGGGTGAGGAGTTCGCTACTCCTGATGAGCCGTTGGTGTCGGTGCCGAGGTGTGAAGTGCCTCTGCCTGCGGGGGCCTTGGTAGTCTCTGGGAAGCGAAGGGACGCTGCTCCCAAGGAGGTTTCTCCTCGCAAGAGGAAGAGGACGGTCAATCGTTCTCTTCGAATTCCTGGTATCGAGGCTCCTAGAGAGGAATCTGCTGTTTCGCCTGTCGAGGATGTTTCCTTGATCGGAGGTTCCTCGCCTTCTAGGGAGGGACCCTCAATTTCGGCTGGCGGTGCCGGGACACTTCGTCTTGAGGATACCGTCGCCGCTACTGCCTCCGGTAGTGGTACGAGATTGCCGGTGTGGCCGAGGCAGATGGGAGAATCTTCCCTTAGACCAGCAACGGATGAAACCCCTGCCGTGTCCGTGAGTATGCCTGGCGGGGTCCCAGCTGACGAACCTCGACCGCGCCTTGGTGGAGGCTTGGTAGAGCTCCTGGCGATGTCGGTTGGCCCACCCCCTTCTCCAGGTATGACAGTTCGTATTATGTCATTAAGGCGTGATTTAGCTACCTTGGCTGCAGATGCGTCGTATATACCGTTGGCCACGGGTAAATGTCATCTTTAGGTCTTCTTTTTAGAAAGAGTACCATCATATTGATATCGAACCCCCCCTTTTTTTTTGTCCTCCTCTCAGGGGATGGCGTCCATTGGGAGTACATCTTTGAAGCGCCTTCTGACCTCGCTCCGGCTCCTGGTGATGACACGGAGGCGTTCGACTTTGAGGAGGAAGTATCTTCGGGGGCCGGCCCGCTTGTTGAGGGGGGTCAGATATCCCAAGAAGAAGAAGAGCCTGTCATTGCGACTACTTCGGTAGACGTGCCTCTTTTGGTCGTACCACCTGTCGAGGTGACGGTTGTGACCACTTCGCCTGCAATCATTCCTGGAGGGGGATTTGCCAATGCCGCGGCTACTCCTGGCGCCCAATCGGATTTAGCTGCGCTGACCGAGCAATATACCAGTGTCTTCTATGCTACTTTGAAGGCGCTGGTACCGATGGTGCTGAAGGGGAATCTGGTCTTCGAGTGCCTAAAGAAGTCCTCTCAGATTCCGATAGAGGCGATCCGAGATTTTGACGGCACTGGGCTGGCTGATGCCCTGGAGGCGATGGTTAATGGTTTTGAGCAACCCATTAACGAATATCTGCAGCTAACTCGGGGCGGTATTGAAGCTGAGGTCCAGTCCAGATATGACTTCATGACTGCGCGGTTTGCCAAACAGATGGAGAGCCTAACAAACTCGCTCAAACACGTCAGCTGGAGATGGACGAAAAAAAAACCGTCGTGGAGGAGGCCCTTGCCCTTCAACTGAAGTGCCAATCCGAGCATGAAAGGAACATAGCGAGGGCTCGCAAGTTGAGAGAAAAGCTCGCTCAGGTGGAGGAGTGGGCTTCCCAGTCGTTGGCAGGTCTGGATGTAGCGACTGGTCGACTGAGCGCAGCACGACGGGATCTGGATCGTGCAGAAGCTGCCCGTGCGGGTGTTCGTCGGGCGAGGGCCGAATTGTCCCTCAGGGGAGACAACGAGGCACGGCTGGAGCAGGCCCGCGCCGATGCCTTGGCCTGCAGGGATGAGAGGATAGCTGTACTGGCACAGCAGATTCACGATCTGACCGCTCCCCCACAATGATGTACCCTTTCTTCTTCTTGCTTCCCAGTATAATTCTGCTCTTTCTTGGGAATAAAGCGAACTCTTTTCTGACTTTGTGGACCCATCATTTCGGAATGTAAATGACAAGTTTGGGCGAGAGTGATATCAGAGGTAGTATGGACGTGATAAACTCTCAAGAAACTCTAGCAGGACATATTTATTCAGAGGTCATACGGACATGATAGAATATGCTTTGACTAAGGTTCGTAGGTAAGATACTATCAGAGGTGATATGGACATGATAGGCTCTCAAGAAACTTTAGCAGGACATATTTATTCAGAGGTCATACGGACATGATAGAATATGCTTTGACTAAGGTCTGTAGGTAAGATACTATCAGAGGTGATATGGACATGATAGGCTCTTAAGAAACTTTAGCATGACATATTTATTCAGAGGTCATACGGACATGATAGAATATGCTTTGACTAAGGCTTGTAGGCAAGATACTATCAGAGGTGATATGGACATGATAGGTATTGCATTTCCAAATTAGTCGAACGTATCTATTCAGAGGTTATATGGAGATGATAGAATACGACCCAACTAGTTTTGTTTTGGAAGTAGTTTTGTCAGAATTGAGGTTTTCGCTATATTCCAATTGAGCAGAGGAGGTTAAGCATAGTACCTTTTCAGAAATTTGCCGTTGATAGGAGCCATTAACAGGTCTCCATTAGGTTGGGCTAACCTGTAAGCGCCATTTGAGAACGTTGTCTCGACTACATAAGGACCTTCCCATTTGGGCTGGAATTTGCCTTTACTCCTGTGGGTAAGAATCATCGGCCTTCTTACGGCTAGAACTAGCTCGCCGACTTTGAACACTCTTTTCTTTACTTTATGATTGAAAGCTCTGGAAATGCGTGCTTGGTAGAGCGCGATGCGCTGCTGAGCTTGGAGGCATTTCTCGTCTAATCCTTCTAGCTCCTGAAGTCTTAAAAGGTCGTTCTTCTCTTGAGTCAGCTCGTTAGCCACGACTATTCTGAGTGACGAGATCTGGACTTCAATGGGGAGAACTGCTTCGCTCCCGTAGACCAGTGAGAATGGAGTACAACCTGTCGGTGTTCGTACCGTCGTGCGATATGCCCAGAGGCATTCGCCCAGCTTCTCATTCCAATCTCTCTTGTTTGAAGAGAAGAATTTCTTTAAGAGTTTGGTAATGGTTTTATTGAAAGCTTCTGCCAAACCATTAGCAGCTGGATAATATGCCGTAGAGGCAACATTATGTATCCGATTTTTATCGTAAAATCGATGAAACACTTGACTGATGAACTGAGGCCCATTGTCGTGAATTATCCTCCGAGGTACCCCGAAGCGATAGATAACGTGATGCTTGATAAAGCTGATCACATTAGACGCTTTTACCTCAGCAAGAGGGATCGCCTTTGCCCACTTGGAGAAGTAATCCGTGATGGCTAGTATGAACTGGTTACCCCTGGAAGAAGACGGGTGAATAGGACCGATGACATCCATACCCCATGCTTCGAAAGGCCAGGATACAACCATAGGATGTAGATATTCAGACGGTTGATGTATGAAGTCTGCATGGACCTGACAGGCTCTGCATTGTCTTGCATAGTTGATCGCGTCTGTGATCATAGTGGGCCAGTAATAGCCCATTCTCCTGATACGATCCTGTAGCTTAGGACCGGGTTGATGCGCCCCGCATACGCCGTCGTGAGCTTCACGGGTAATCTGCTGTGCTTTGTCGTCAGAGAGATATCTCAATAGCAGTCCGTCATAGGTCCGACGATATAGGCATTGTGAAGATGCATCGAAGTAGAAGCGTAAGGATCGCCTTTTGACGAATACTGCTTCTTTAGGGTCTTCCGGCAAGATTCCGTATGCTACGAAATCTATGAAAGGACTCTTCCAATCTCGTCTGGGAGGATCGGCGTATGCAACATAGCTACGTCTTATGTGAGAGTTGTTCTTCACACAGAATAAATCTCTGTTAAGAAGGATTACCGAGTTCTGCCTTCTTATAGGAGTAGCCAGATCTGCGGCTAGACTGGCTAGGGCATCAGCTTCAAGGTTCTGGGATCGAGGCACATGCTCCAGGAAAAACTCTTTGAATGTCATGGCTATCTCGACTGCTGCTTGGTGATAGGGGATGAGGTCTAGATTTCGGACCTTATATATTCCTCTGACTTGATTGACTATAAGTAGAGAATCTCCGAAAGCTTCCAGAGATTCGACCCCCAGCTCTTGAACGATTTGGAGCCCGATTAGTAAAGCGTTATACTCTGCCACGTTGTTTGAACAGGGCTCGTTGAGAGAGTATGCTCGGTAGACGACGAGTTTATCGGGAGTAACCAGGACGATTCCTACTCCTGAAACCACACTTCCCCTAGGACCAGTTCTAGAGGCACCATCAAAGAATAGTTGCCATGCGTCATTTTTTGTCGCGGAATTACACTCTGCAACTTCGTCAGGGATGTCCTCGTACAACTTGGAGGTCTCCGGGATTGGATGAGCAGCTAGGAAGTCGGCTAATGCTTGGCCTTTGATGGACTTCTGAGGGACGTACACCATGTTATATGGTGTTAACAGCATCGCCCAAGTTGCGAGTCGGGAATTAAGAGCACTTGGCTTACTCATTAGTACTCGAAGAGGGTTGATTCTGGAGATGATATGGATAGTCTGGCCGGTGACATAGTGCCGCGTCTTCTGGATAGCGAACATCAGAGCCAAGCATTCTTTCTCCACTGGGTTGTACCGGTGTTCGGCCCCGACCATCATTCTACTTAGATAGTAGATAGCCTGTTCATGCCCTACATCGTTCTTCTGCACAAGAAGAGCTCCCAGGGAATGGTCCATTGCTCGAACGTATAGGAAGAAGGGTCTTCCTACGACGGGAGGCACCAGAACTGGCGGATGAGTGAGGTAGCGTTTGATATCGTTAAACGCTTGTTGACAGGCTTCGTCCCATACGAAGGATACACCTTTCTTCATGAGGCGAGAAAAAGGCTGACATCTTCCGGAGAGGTTGGATATGAATCTCCGGATGTAAGCCAGACGACCTTGAAATCCCCTAAGTTCCCTGAGATTGCGAGGCGATCGCATTTCTACGATGGCTTGGACTTTCTCAGGGTCCACTTGGATGCCTTTGGCGGTAATGACAAATCCCAGGAATTTGCCGCTAGATACACCCAGAAAGGACTTCGTAGGATTCATCTTGAGTTGATGTTGGCGCATCAACTCGAACACCGACCTCAAGTCTTGAATGTGATCATCTTTGAGGCAACTTTTGACAGCTATGTCATCCACGTAGCATTCTACTGTTTTGCGTAAATGCTCATGGAATATGTTACCCATAGCTCGTTGGTATATTGCCCCGGTGTTCTATAATCCGAAGGGAATTACTGTATAGCAATATACCCCTAGTGGCGTTCGAAAGGCGGTATGCTTCTCGTCTCCAGGATGCATCTTGATCTGATTGTACCCTGAGAATCCGTCCATGAAAGACATGCGTTCAAAACTGCAGGTGTTGTCGATCATGATGTCTGTGATGGGAAGAGGGAATTCATCCTTGGGGCAGGCCGCATTCAGATCCCGGTAATCGATGCAGATGCGTAGTTTTCCATTTTTCTTCAAGACTGGGATAACGTTGGCGACCCAGTCGGGATGTTGTTCCTCCCGGATAAAATCGCAGGCTATTAACTTTTTGATTTCGGCTTCAATGGCGTCCATCATAGCCGTGCGGAACCGGCACTGGTGTTGCTTTACAGGCTTTGAATCGGCCGAAGACTATTGTACGCTGATTGCCGCAGGTAGGCGGGACAAGGAAGATAGAGTCTTCTTGCGGTCCATACGTTGTGACGACGTTGGACGATGATGCTACCTTCCATATGTACGGGTGATAGGAACCCATAGCTGTCAAGAAGTTCTGTGCTAATGTTTCTATATCGTCATGGGGAGAGGATTCCTGGTTCAGAATCAGAGCGTTGATATACTAGAAAAGAGGATGTTTATTATCATCTGGGGCTCGGTTCCTGGTTGCATTTACATCAGTCGGCTGCTCGTGGCGCCGGAGGTTGATGACCAAGGGAGGAAGCTTCTTGTTCGAAGTGATCACGAGAGGATCACCCCATTTTCCTGAACCGGACTTGTTAAGGTGGATAGCCATAGGTTCCATGGCTTTTGGACGAGTGGTTCGTCCCTTTACCCTGATTAACAGTGGTAGTGCGATAGAGGGTTCTTCTGGCTCCCGGTGGGATTCCTTCTCAGCCTCGCCTGGCACTTCTTTTGTGTGATCCTGAGAGTACAACATGGCATCGGAATAGTAGGATTCTACTCTTTTAAACGGGTTTAAGTCAGCAACCTCCGTTTGTACTGTTCCTTGTGCGTCTACATACTTAAGGCATTGATGTAGAGTTGAAGGAACAATGTTGTGGTCGTGGATCCACGGTCTTCCCAGCAAAATGTTGTAGGATACCTCTGAATTGATAACGTAATATGTGGCTACTGATCTGAGGTTGCCAATTCGGATCCTCAGGCGAATTTTTCCCAAAGGCTTGCTCTTTCCAGCGTTGAAACCCACGATTGTGGTGGTGGTGAAAGCTAATTCGCTAGTAGGAATCCTCAGCGGCCTGAGCAGACTGTGGGAGATTATGCTGATTGACGATCCCGGATCTATGTGGATCCGGTCGACCTCCATGGAACCGACGTACCCGGTGTAATAGAGGGGCCTGTCATGCCTGTTATGTTTCAATAGCATGTCGTCTTGAGTGAAAGTGATATTCGGCACCACCTCCATCACACTGTGGCACTGGGGACACGCCACTGGTTCTTCGTCGGGGGACTTGAGCTGGGTCAAGTATGCCTCCGCCTGTATTAGTGCTTCACTCAGGGCTAGACGAGTGTCCTGGGAGAGCCTGAGTAGCTCGAAGATGGACAGCCTGGCTGGTGTATTAGCCAGTTGGGCCAGGATGTCAAAGTTGTATGGCTTCTCTAAACCTTTGTTAGGGATGTTTCTCACAGGTTTATCAAAGCAAACTTCTTTTTGCTTTCCCTTGTCCGTTGGAGTCAGCCTTGCAGGATCGGTCTCTGGCATGACGGACTCGAGTCCCGAAGGTTTGGTGGCTGAAGTATCCGCCGATGCACCTTCCTGATTTGCTTCGTAGTTATTGAGGTAAGCTCTCCCTGAACGGGTTGCGGCTAGTACCTCGTCCTCGTCTGACGGCGAAGAAGTCGCAACCATGTGGCATGGCTTGTATTTGGAGGTCTTTCTAGACGCAGCCTTAGTAGCATTAGTGTTCTCCTCGAGCTCCGACACCAAATCTGGGTGAACCCACATGATCTCGCCTCGCCGGGTGGTTAGGGGTACCAGGTCGTGATTCTGACCCCTAGCTGGAGGGAGATTGACGATGTTCATCGTGGTCCGAGAGATAGGCGCAACACCATTCAGGACCTCCTGGGGAAGCAGATTGCCAAACTGTAGAGAGATCATGTTGGCTGTGACCGTCTTATCAGTGTTGTGCAGAGTTATGGCTTTGGCATCGATCAAACCCTGGATCTTCCTTTTCAGTATGTAATACGCCTTTGTCGGGTGGTGCACATATTTGTGGAAGATGCAGTATTTGGGGTCGTTAGTACTGCCGACTTCTTGGGGCCGCTTCAACTCCGGAAGGGTGATCTTGCCACTTTTGACGAGACACTCGAATATACTTGGGATATCCTCGTCGTCAAAGAAGTAGACTTCTACGGGCCTGGACGTCCCTGGTCTCGTCTGCGTGGTTGCCGCAATCTTTTGTCTGGACGTATTGACCGTCAGAGCTTCTTTCCCCTTTGGACCACGAGGATGGTCGCTGCTGGGAGATAACTTCTTGCCTCTGTCAGAGGCGGAGATCATGATGCCATTGTCGCGCGCCTTGCGACTGTTGTCTTCAGCGGCTACGGCCGAGAGGATGAACGAGGGCCAATCACGGAACTGATATGGTCCTGTGAACACCGAGACCACGGGAAGGAGGTTTTTCCTGCAAATGTCTACCAACGCAGAGTCTGGAACTCCTGGAGGCATCTGTAAGGTGGACTGACGAAAACGCTCGATGAAGGTGCGAACGTCCTCTTTTTCTCTTTGCTTGACTTCGATGAGAGAGGACATGGACATGTCCATTCCTTCCTCGTAGAATCGCGTGAAGAATAAAGCTTTGAAGTCCTCGAAGGAAGTGATGCAGTTGTCCGCCAAGCTACGGTACCACTGATAGGCTACTCCTGAGAGACAACCTTTGAACACCCGAGTGAGGAGGGCGTCGTTCCCTTGCAGCAACACCGTCATCATACTAAAATAGTTCATGTATTGACTTGGCGACGTTTTCCCTTCGAATAGGGCCATGGTCTGAGGTTTGTACCTCGGAGGGAAAGGGACCTCTTCCCAGTTAGCTGGGTAAGGTTGGTTGATTCCCAGTTTCTTGAGCTAATCTTTGTGCTTCAAGGCATCGAACTGGGCTTTCAACTCCCGTACTGCCTGCATCGGATTTTCAGCCGGAAGCGGGACTACGGAGTGGTGTGGAGTTGGTTGTACCGTGACTCAAACGGGAGGCAATATATTCTCCGAAAGTGGGGGAACTGCTGACTCTTGATCTAGAGCAGGTTCTTGGCTTGGATTAGATGGTGGCAAGTCCACCCCCACACGTATCTGAGTTGGCGGGACCGATGCTTGAGCCATGGCAGTTGCGTGCTGGGTTAGCATCATCTGGTGCATGTTTTCCATCATGGATTACATTTGTTTCAGAGATGTCTCCAGCGTAGTGATGCGTTGCTCCGCGTTTCCTGATGGTGAAGCCTCCTCGCGTTCATCTTCAACGGCGTAAACTCCCATCTCCCTGGGTGTCATTGAAGGATGAGTGTAGGTCGCTGTAGAAGTCGACTCTACACTTTTAGCATCTGATTCGGGGGCCTGGCGATCCTCAGCGTCGAAATCAGAAGAGGATGAAGCTGGTCGTCGTGATCTTGCACGAGTGTTTTGGAACACCCCGGCTTCAGCGTTTCTGAGGAGCTTATTGAACCTCCTTCGGCTCGGAGGCTTGGAGGGATGACGTCTTGAGTTCGAACCTCGTCTAGGCATGTGTGAGGCCATGTTTACAGATGCATGCGCGGGCTCCTTTTCCTGAAAAGACAGGGAGTAGCTTAACCGGTCAAAAATTGGTCATCTTGTTTTAGAGCAGCAACAGTTAATCACAATTCCATGGCTATTGCAACAGTGCTCGCCAGGAGGCGTTATAGACATATTGGAAGGTTCCCTCTCTTTACGCTTCTGGATTAGATATTTGTGCAGGTCAGGAGGAGTTGCAGAAGAAGATGATTGTTTGTTTCCTCTGCTCCCATCAGTGGTCATGCGGAGGTTGGGCACCATGGCTCTTGCTGTGCCACCTGTGTACAACAGGTTGGCCGTCTGGGTGGCGGATAACCCCCGGGGAGGTTGTCTTTCCGCAAATTGAGCTTGCACTATGCCGAGGGACTTCGTCTGGCGTATTTTGGAGATTTGCTCAGGCTGGCGTGAAGCTGAAGAGGTCCTCAGTCGGCCATCGGCTTCTCGCGTAATCCGGAGGGTATGCAGATTGTTCCCTCGCTGGCGTAAGGGCTGAGAAGTTGCGTATTATGTTGCTTGTTTTCCCTTGCGGAGATCATAGCGCTCATCTGGTTCCCCGTAGAGGTCAGATGTCGTCTTGTGCGCGGAGCGTGACCTGTACTTCTGATTTGGTGCTAAGGCATCATCAGAAGTTTTGTCTATACCGCGCGTAGCGGGAGACTGGTTTCTGCGCGTAAAGCGCAGTGGATACTCCTGGGTCAGCGCTGAGGCTTTGCCCGAAATTTTTTCTGTACCACGCGTAGCGAGAGAATGGTTTCTACGCGTAGAGCGCAGTGGATACTTCTGGGTTAGCGCTGAGGCTTTGCCCGAAGTTTTGTCTGTACCGCGCGTAGCGGGAGACTGAATTTTATGTGCGGGGCACGGAGGGAGCGATGCTACAACCTCATTGGTCGAAGAGATCGGAGAGTCCACAGGAATGGTAGAGGATGTCTTGGGCATCCAGACCTTGCGTAGCTTCCTGTTGTCTTGGACGGAGAGAGAGTGAGAGCTACCCCCGGTTCGAAGCATGTCTTCGTAGGCCGACTGGTCGAACTGGACGACCAGTGTCTTCTTCGCGGTTCCTATAGATACCGCGTCGTGTTGAGCAATTACTTTCTCATCAGAAGAGAAAGACGTCCCCAGCAGAGTCGCCATCTTGTTTGTGGTAGAAAACGAAAAGAATGAAAGATGTATTCAAGACGGGGTTTATACAGGACCCGTGTTCTTTTGTTTACAAACAAACTTGTACAATATAATCCTATACGAGGATGTGGGAGTACAATTTATTTAATCTGGGTATAAATTGCTATAGGTATCTGATCTGCAGTCGATCACTTTAGCCCTTGGACCACACGATGGTGAAGAAGTGCCGTAGAAGACAGGAAGCAGCCTCGGAGGTTGCAGAAAAGGGTGGATGCACGATGCCCTGGTCGCCGATCCCTATCCTTTGCCTGAGCTCCGGGTTTCTCTCTCTCTCTCTCTCTCTCTCGATCTCCTCTCTCCTTGCTCGATCTTCAATTGTTCGACCTCTTCTCTGAGTCTTCAATTGTTCGATCTTTCAATTTTTTGACCTGTTCCTCTGTTGATAGAGGTCTCTATTTATAGAGTTTTAGTGACAGTGACCACTCAGTTGGTATAAAATTCGAGGAGTGGATAACACAGCACCCTTTTACACGATGGTTAAAGTAACCAATGCCTGCGTATAGTGATCTTTTGAATGAACGTGTGACGCGGGTCCAACTAAGGGACACAACGCGTACAATTGCTACGAAGATCACGGCATAAAAGCCACGTAGGTAGGTATCCCCCGTGTAGAAGAGGTGGGCGTAAAAGCTGATGTCTGTCACCGTGGCATAGAAGCCAAGTAGGCATAGAAGCCGGGTGGGCGTAGAAGCCCGACGGCATAAAAGCCGGGTGAGCATAGAAGCTGAGGAGGCGTAGAAGCCATTTGGGCACAGAAGCTGAACGGGCGTAGGTGCCACTGCGTAATGTGCTTGGGGAGGCATGGAAGCTGAGAGAGCATAGAAGCTGAGGAGGCGTAGAAGCCATCTGGGCACAGAAGCTGAACGGGCATAGACGCCACTACATAATGTGCTGAATGCTGACGTAGACGTCCTTTAGCCGGAATTACGGCTTTTGAAGATATTATCAAATCCCTCGCATTAAATGCAGAGATCTGCCATCATTTTGTGCATTAATTGCGAAGGCGTATTCTGAAGGCCTGCCACCGTTCAGGGACGTACCTCGAGCCATGTGTGGAGAACAGCTTTTGACGTGGCAGTCTGTTTGTCTTCCGCGGGGCGTAGATGGTTCTCGTCCGCCTGTATAGAACAAGGCAGTGTATCCCTTTATATGCGTAAAAGTAGTTTATGCAAAGGGGATGTCACTAAACGTCAGTTTGGTGACTCTTCATCAAATCCCTTGCATTAAATGCAGAGATCCGCCATCATTCTGTGTATTAAATGCAGAGGCGTGTTTTTGAAGGCCCGCAGCCCTTCTGTGCGTTAGTCGTGCCTCGAGAAGACCGTTACCGCCTTGTGCGCCAATCGCAGAGACGTGCCTCGAGCCCTGCACAAAGTGCAGCTTTTGACGTGGCAGGCGGTTTGTCCGCTGTGGAGCGTAAACAGCTCACGTCTGCCCGTGTAAAATAAGACAGCATATCCCCTTGTGTATGTAAAAGAAATAGTTTACGTAAGGGAGATGGCGGTGACTGACAGCCTGGGTCGTAGTGCCGTGCCATCATTATAGCCGTCGTCTGGGTAGCCGAGCCGTATCCCTTTGTCAGAAGTTCAGACATCAGGTTCATTGCAGGGCCTGACAGGTTCGTCTCGGAGAACACGAAGCGTTCCTCGTACGCTTTGAAAGCGGATGTGTTTTTACGTCATAGGGGCGACGAGGCCCTTTGCTTTACGCTTGAGGCGGCCTGGACATGCTGCACTTACGCGGATGGTCCTGAGAAGCTCTTGTCTTGCCTGCTTGGTGGCTCTGAGGTCATCTCTTTACGCTGCCCCGCACCAATAGGTTGCGTATAGTCATCCGGCGTATTTTTTATGCTTCTACAACAGCAATATCAACAAAAAGTATTAAACAACATCCAGTCACAAGTAATTAAACTCGGGGAACAACCAATATAAAGTCTGTTACAATTGTTCTCTTAAACATGAAATAAAGAGTTTATTTGCCATAAAAACTGAGCATGGAAGTAGCAGATGTCCAGGAGAAGTCCTCAGCGATCACCTCGTCCTCATGTACTGGTACTGTTTCGTGAAGTGCTCCTGTTCCGTATACCTCTGGATAAACCTTGTCTGCTAATCCTGGGGACATAATCCGGATCCAGGTCCTCAGGGGACTAAGCAAGGTACATATAATACAAGCCAAAATAAATGCAGGGCAGTCATAAATGAAAAATAGGGTAAACTATATAACCAACTATGTGAAATGCAAGTTGAGAGCATCACTAGAACTTAGGCTGATACCACTACAAGCTCTGTGTCGGGGAGCCGGTAGCAGTTATACTATGCTATGTAATTTACTATGTTGTGGCCTATATATATATAATCAGCCTGTAGCCTGTGTGTCTCTCCCCACCCAAATGTAATCATACGTCTCATGTCCACGATGCCTCATGTCCATGTCACGTAAAATCATATCTAATGCAGTGAGTCATACTATGTCTTTGAATATAATATCCAGGAATATAATATCTATGTCATAAATCCTGTAACCTACACAGAATCACCTTGAATATTTTAGGAAGATTCTATCTCATGATTCGTATCAGGTGTCCTGGGTATAACGTACTTGATAATGCAAGTACAAGAATATAAAGGGTCACGAATGTCCATCTCTAGATGACGTACACAACTGCGCGTACGGGGTTGGCACCCGACTATTAATCAGACGCTAAGTAAGTCACATGGCCCTAGGTTTAAGCATGTATAACAGTTTATAATTAAGTCCAAGTAATATGTATCAAAGACTGCAAGTTGGCAAGGTACACTTGCCTGGGGTTCCGGCTCCAATTGTGGTTCTGACTTCAGCGGGATTTGCAGGGAGTACTCCGATTGCTGAAATAAATATCACCATCAGATTCAGAAAATATCAATCAGCTAAAAATGCCTGTCCTTGAGTCCAATTTGGACACAAGAGCAAAAATGACAGTTTCTGGTCAAAGCGGGATCCACATGTGGGCCGCTTTGCACCGAAAAACGTGTCAGGGTCAAAGGTCTCCAAATTCGTCCAAATTAGTATCAACAGGTCAGGAACGATGATACGAACCCAACGGAACTTCCAGAATTGGATTCCGATGAGCCGATCTCAAAATCGCCCGTCAAGTGGAGCTTGTGGGGCCCACGACACACGATTTTGTTAACGTTCTCAAAATCGAACCAAACTTGGGTCACAGGACCAGCGTATTGCTACGAGTCCGATGGCGCAAGTTTTGTTTTGATCCGACGTGTGTACACTAAGTTACAGCGTATTCCAGAATGGACGGATACGGGACGTTGTTGGCGGATACGCGTTGATTCCGGTGTGCACACACATCCAAATCAACTTCTGCGAAATCCCGCACGTCCGTATCAACGACGCGCACGTATCGGTAAAGACCGCACGCGACCAAGTCGTCCCGTTTGGCGGGGCGTACTCAGTTCCGGGGTGAAATAGGGCGTTGATTTTCCTGTTTTTAGATCGCGGTTCGCGATCGCCACAGGACGCGATGCACCGAGCTGTTTGCACGGGCACCGAGGGGGTCACACAGCCTACGCGTCACAACTGACAGAACAGAAATAAGGACAGCGAGGAGAGAGAAATGTGTACCTGAACAGGGCTCCAAGAAATCTGAATTACGCGTGTCCGAGTTTGAGTCTATCGTGTCCTGGATGTTTCCGGGCCGTGTCCTGGCTAGGGCTTGGGCTCTGCCATGTCCGATCTCACCGGAGGCTGTGCTGGACGGCTGAGGGTATCGCCGGAGTCGGCCGAGGGGCTGGTGGAGGCGGCGCCGGTGCTGCGGTACCGGCCGGAGTCGGGTGAGGGCAGGAGGCGGGTTCTCGAAGCTGGAGGTTTCTGGACGGAGGCTGAGGAGGGCGGCCGGAGGAGTTGGGCTGGGGCGTCGGGTTCTGGGGAGGCCGGCGAGGTCGAGGGCGGCCGGGTGGAGCTGCTGGAAGCTCGCGGCGGAGGGCGCTGGAGTCGGGCGGAGACGAAGCTTTGGGGGTTAGGGATTTAGGCGGGTCGGGTAGATGCGGGTCGGGTTGAACCCGGATCCTACCCGTTAGGACCTAGGGGCGGTTCAGTTCGGGCAGACCAGCCGGTTTGGTTTATTTTGGTTTGGTTTAATTTGGTTCAATGAACCGGGTTCAGGTTTAATTAGGTTAATTTTTACAATAGTTTTTAGGGCTTTAAAATTACTTTCGGGGTCCAATAAATTCCCAAAAAATTACCCTATGTCTAGATTTTTATTTTATACTAGAAAATATAATTTTTATAACATTTTAATATTATTTATGTAAAATGTAAGTTGAGAGCATCACTAGAACTTAGACTGATACCACTACAAGCTTTGTGTCGGGGAGCCGATAGCAGTTATACTATGCTATATAATTTACTATGTTGTGGCATATATATATATATAATCAGCCTGTAGCTTGTGTGTCTCTCCCCACCCAAATGTAATCATACGTCTCATGTCCACGATGCCTCATGTCCATGTCACGTAAAATCATATCTAATGCAGTGAGTCATACTATATCTTTGAATATAATGTCTAGGAATATAATGTCTATGTCATAAATCCTGTAACCTACACAGAATCACCTTGAATATTTCAGGAAGATTCTGTCTCATGATTCGTGTCAGGTGTCCTGGGTATAACGTACTTGATAATGCAAGTACGAGAATATAAAGGGTCACGAATGTCCATCTCTAGATGACGTACACAACTCCGCGTACGGGGTTGGCACCCAACCATTAATCGGACGCTAAGTAAGTCACACGGCCCTAGGTTTAAGCATGTACAACAGTTTATAATTAAGTCCATGTAGTGCTAATAATTACAGGGTTGCAGGTCAATGTAAATACGGGGTATCCGTAATTACACTCGGGTCGCCTAGTACATTTATAATTATATATATTATCAATTAACATATATCATTAACTAAATATATATATATATATATATATATATATATATATATATATATATATATATATATATATATGTATACCAAAAATTATAAACAAAAATATGTATATGTGTATATACACTAATAGAATTTTATACTATATATATATATATATATATATATGTTTAAATATATATACCACATATTTATATAAATATATAACAACCAATAACATTGTGATGGTGAACATGTGGTAAAGGGAACGGTTTCCTACATAGAAGGTGAAGAGGAAGATAGGAATGGAGACATATAGTTACATTTTATATCAGTTGTGATTTGGGTCAGTAGGAAGTATATATTTTGGAAATAGATTCTATATATGTTACGAGATTCATTGAGGATGGAGAATACTGGAAACAGGTAGGGTGAAACCAAACCCCCAATGTAGTTTCATTAAAATGTGTGACGGTAGTATGGGATTGATGATTCTAAGCTATGAAAGGAGGTTGATATAATGTGGTAAAACAAAGGAGTTAGATATCGATAGTTAGTTGTACCATTTATGCACCAAAGATGGCTACAAATAGATTTAGTCATGTGTTGACATTACCCATAACTCTTGCTCATTATATATAATTTTTATAGAGAAGAACTAAAACCAAATAGATAAATTAATTAAATCTTAATTTATTATTTTTGTCTAAGCTTCTTGGGGTTCTCGGGCTTGAGCATTGGACTAGCTTCATCTTATCAGCATCCAAAATTAGGTACTTCAGGATCCACAGACGTGGACGTTGTACCGGAGCCCCATCTTCAGCATCCAGATCCAAGCAAGTGTACCTTATCACCCTGTATTTCAGTTACCAGATATTTATTGATTTATTATATGCATTATGCGCGTGTGTGATTAGAATCGTAACTCCGCGTTCGGGTCAAAACTAGGTGCAGACATTCGTCTGTATCGTCTGGTAACAAGTGATAGATGTTCGCAATACCTTGATATACGTACCTGTGTATATCGTAACACTAGGACACGTCCATACACTGTTATTGTGCCATATTTCTTGTATCCTGATACTGACATCATGATCGGAGACTGGGATAACCTTAGGGTCGCGTTTGATGATAGTTACTTCTATATGACGAGACTGCTAGATAGAGGTTCAGGTTCAGCGCACACTCGTTGACCGCTTGGGAAGGGGAAGATAGTTACTAGACGTTTGGGCTCCTCTACAAGCGCTTATATATGTATATGTCCTGATGATGTAGTGTTCCTGTATCCGGAGTAGTAGTATCACCCGTGTGACTCTGTGCTCGGAGCTACGGTACGCCCCGTGTGTCTCTGTGTTCGGAGCTACGATTTTATTTTGGACAGCCCACGCATCGAACATTGTCTTCAAAACTGTGTCTCACTTAGGTGGTTATCCTAGATTACACCGTCGTTGCACTTTTACTTTCTGTTGTACTTTGGCATGCTGTATTTTTGTACCTTGTTACGTCCCTCTGAGGACCTGGTCCCCTGCCAGTTTTGCAGCATAGACGATTACGGAGCATTTGGAGTTGCCGATGGAGTTGTTTGTCTTGCGAGCATTGGTACCAGGTATTCATATCATTTCTACCGGCATTATGGTTACTTTATTCATATTGATTATTCATCTGCTGTTGTAGCCTAGTTTTTGTAGACTTATTTCTTCTCGAGTCTATTCGAGTTTTGTGTGTTATTGGGCGACCGACTTTAGCATATGTAGCTCTTTCTTGTATACTTCTATTCATTATGGATTGAGACTAGATGTTTATATTTACTGGATTATTTAGTTAGTGACACTTATTATACAGCTTATACGTATTCGAGTCAGACCAGAGTCTGGTCGATTACGTAGCTGGCATGTTGCGTATTCCTGGTCCTATATATTTTGGGACTAGGGCGTGACATATTTTTGTGGTGGCCCATGTAGGTCCGATTTAAATCGTCTTGGTCACCTGACTGTGCCAAGCGAGCCTGTAAATTAGGAATAAATATTATGATTTATTGTTGTATAGGATCTTTATCCATAATTGATTTTCAAAACTTACTTTGTATATGATTATCGGCCTTGGACTTCCAATTTGTATTCATTCAATTTTTGTCAATATCGTTATTATTGTTTCTCATCCCCTATTATTCGGGACGAATGCTTGTGCCTGATGATTCCCTCTAGAAGAAGATCGTAGTTCAGACGACAGAAGACATGATTTGTGCAATAATCTCTGAGAAGATTGTTACCCTTAGTAGGGTAGGTTGATATGTTCTTTTTGGATTCTAGAACTAGTGTGGATGGCTAGCAAGAGAATTGGACCAAGTAGTACCCTACCCGTGCTTGAGATAGCAGTGATCTTTGAAGTAGTGGGAGCTGGAAAGATTGTTGATCATGACCTAGAATAATTTATGGAAATGCATAGCCCGATGCTGGAAACTAGTGGTTGTATATGATAGCAATACCAGGAACAATATTATAGACTAGAGGAGATGAAATTTTAGGCTCTCACCTGGAAGATGATGATCTGATACCAGAAATTCTAGTTTATGCTTGGGTGATACCATTATTATAATTGCACTATGTGACCCGGAGCAATAAATAACGGAAAGAAGAGATTTGAAGAATAAAATTTTAGGAAAAACTTTGAGGAGAAGAGAAATTATACATTAGGCAAGGAAGAATTTTTCTCTTGGAGGATTAGTGTTGTAAACAAAATGAAGAATTTATTTTGAGGTTAAGTCTAGACTATGACATCGTCCTAGCATGAGTTGGTTGAGCCAATACCACGCGATGCTAGATTGTCGACGTGGTTATATTATTTTTAGACCACCAGGTTACCCTGAGTTGAGTTTCTTCAGGGAGCCCGAGAGCATGATGTCCAACCTTAGCGACACACATTGCAAAGGGTGAACCAGTGTACCCCCGCATTATATCGAGTTTGAGGATGTGTTTCTAGAGAATCTTCTAGGCCTGCCACCTGATATAGAGATAGAGTTTGCTATAAAGTTGACTCCAAGAGCCGAGCAGGTTATTTTCCCGTCTTTAGACTAGTACCGATAGAGTTGGTTGAGTTGAAGGTCCATAGTAGAGGATCTCTTAGACAGGGGTTTCAGTCGGGCTAGTGTTTCTCCATAGGGAGTACCCATCTTATTGTACCGAAGAAGGACGGGACGGTATGTTGTGTATCGATTACAGGACATTAAGTGTTGTAACGATAAAGAACAAGTACCCTATGCCGCACATCGATGATTTATTTGATTAGCTTAGTGGTGCATATGTGTTCTCGAAGATCGATCTTAGATCCAGCTATCATCAGATCAAGGTACGGAGAGAGGACATTCCGAAGACGGCTTTCCGGACGAAGTATACACACTATGAGTTTCTAGTCATGCCATTTGGTTTAACCAACGTGCCAGCAGTATTTACGATCTTGATGAACAATATTTCCCACCAGTACTTAGATAAGTTCATGGTGGTGTTCATCGATGTCTTGGTATATTCCGAGAGCTAGGAGAAGCACGAGAGATATCTCAGGATCGTGTTGGAGACGTTGAGGCAAGAGAGGCTGTATGCCAAGCTCAGCAAATATGAGTTATGTTTAGATAGAATAGATAGCCTACGCATCGAGACAGCTGAGAGTTCACGAGGAGAACTATCTGACGCACGATCTAGAGCTAGCTGCAGTGATATTTGCACTAAAGCTATGGCGACACTACCTTTATGGAGAGCGTGTTGAGATTTACACAGACCACAAAAGTCTGAAGTATGTCTACACTCAGAAGGAGCTCAACATGAGACAGAGGCACTGGCTAGAGTTGATAACAGATTATGATATCGAGTTACAACACCACCCTGGCAAGGCGAATGTAGTAGTAGATGCCTTAATCTGGAAGCCCATGGCATATTTTTTATGACTAAGCGCCAGTTGTTAGAGGATCTTCAGGAACTCAGGATTGAGATTGTATTGCCAGGCATGGATGGACAGATGGCCAGTCTCGAGGTTTAGTCTACATTGATTAAGAGGATCAAGGCAGCCTTGCCTATGGATGTAAGATTTTGACGACTGCAAGAGAGGACAGAGGCCGGAATACAAACGGGACTCAGGATTCATGAAGACGAAATATTAAGGTGTGGAGATGGCCTATACGTTCCGAGAGGCGAGCTACGCCAGGAGTTGATGACCGAGGCTCATAGTGTCACGACCCGCACCCGGTTTAGGGCACGAGAGCGTGGGTACGTCCAGCCTACGCCGCAGCATCGGCGGTAGAACGCTGTCTAGGTCAAGTACTATCTAAATAATCTCACACTAGTATCCAACTCCATAAGGAGACACGGATAACGACATACTCAATCACAATTACAGCACGATAAGAATTTGAAGAACAAAAGAGTACAACACAAGACTAATGATAAAACAATCATACCTGATATCAGTAACAACCAATCTCCAAGTGTCAGAACAAGTCCACTAAGGTCACAGTCTGGAAAAATATTTTCCAGTCAGGAAGGAGCAAAGTACATCTCTAAATAGCAGTTCTATATAAATGACATAAACTATGTAGCAGTTCTAGATGGAAACATACCAGATGCATGTATAAGTACGAGAAATGTACAATGAGAGAAGTACTGGAAAAACTGTAAGTAAATGCAGGAAAAGAACAATATGTCAATGAGCAAGAAACCTATGACTAAGTGTGTGAGTACTAGCTTTAACATGTGATCGGCTTGGGAACTTGATCAGGCTGGTTACATGTGATTAGCTATGATTCATGGAAGGTCAGGCTAACCGTTGGTTAGCTATGATGCATGGAGAGGTCAGGCTAATCACACGTAACAGCTATGAGGCATGGAGATGGTCAGGCCGCACCCGACGTGAGATGTGGGGTGAGCTATGATGCATAGATAGTTGGGTATGATCACATATCTACACTAAAATACTCTCCAAACCCCCGACTGGTATAGTAGATCCAATCATGGTACGCTATGGCACGGGATTCCCTAGGGAGGTAGCAAATCTCCCCGGGTCTCAGTGTCTGTACATGCACAAGATATCAAGGAAACAAGTCTTGTACAAGCTACACCATGAATAAGGAACAACATCTCATGACGAGATCCGTGTATACCAATCCGTGTAACCAATCGTGTCAAGAACATGGATATTTACACTAGATAGTGAACATAGGTGATATCATAAATTAGAAACTAATCAGAGAATGTACTTGCCTTTGGTCCTTAGCTGGTGAATACCGAGGTCCTGTTCCAGAGTGTCGTCTGGAGGAACCAACAGTCCTAAAATATATCAAATACAACATTTACATCAGGTGCTATACTAACACATTACACTTATTAATACTTACTATATTTATACATGCACCAATTTAAATGTATTTACAATATATATATATATATCTTTTAAATACATATTTGATTTATACTAGTTGAACATTATATATGTATACTCATACATATGCTAAAATACATTTTAAAAAATATATATATATATATGTGTATTGTCAATGTTATTATTATTATTAAAATATATACTAATACTAGTACATCACATTTAATACATATACAATATATTAATTGTATGTACAAGATATATATATATACATTTATACCAATATACTTATTTGTATATATATCAATCAAAAATCCTTATACATGATACATAACTAAATTATAAACAATAAAACTAATTACAAATTACTAATTTATTAAGAAATTACTAACTGGTTATTAATTAACTAATTAATCTAATTAATGATCACTAAATTAACTAAACTAATTTTTATAAATTAAAACAATAAAATTAATCATGTTGTATTTACTAAACTAGTTACATGAATTTACTAAGTTAATTATATGAATTTACTAGACTAATACATACTAATAAAATCAATTTATATAAATAACCAATTCACATATTAATATAAACTAATTATATTAATATAACCAAATTACATTAATTAACTAATTAAACTAATTATATAAATAACTAATTAGATACTAAACTAATGTTGTAATTTAATAAACTAATTGTTTAATAATTTAACTACTGATTAATTAATAATTACTGATTGATGAATTAATTAACTGATAAAAACTAACTGATTAAGATTAATTAACTGATTAATCAGACTAATTAACTAATCTAATTTTACTAACTAATCTAATATATACTAAACTGGTTATAAGAAAATACCAAACTAATTAATTAATATTTACTAACTGGTTAATAAATAATTTCCTGATTAATAACTAATTACTGTTTATTAATTATTAACTAATCAAATCATTAACTAAACTAATTATAATTAATTAATTAACTAATTAATCATACTTAACTAAACTAATTAAGTATTAATTAACTAATTAATTATATAATTAACCATTTAAACTCACCCCCCTCTGAGAAATCGAAAGGGAAAGGAAACAGGGAAGGGAGGCTCACAGTGGGCTCCTCCGGTCGTCGGCGCGGGGCTCCGCCGGGCAGGGCGGCGGCGGCGTGGAGCTCGAGGCGGCAGCGGCGTGGTGCTCGAGGGCAGCGGCGTGGAGCTCGAGGGCAGCGGCGTGGAGCTCGAGGCGGCAGCGGCTTCGAGGAGACGTCGGCGGAGATCGACGACGAACCAGCGGCGGCGGCGTTCGATTCCAGCGGCGGCCAGATCGAGGAGGCGGTCGGCGGCTTCGTCCCGAGGAGATCCGAGGCGGTCGGCGTCTGTTCGAGGCCAGCGGCGGGCTGAGTTCGACGACGCGGCGGCGGGATCTCGACGACGGCGGGTGTGCATCTCGGGCGACGGCGTTCTGTCTGAGGAGGCGGCTTCGTCCCAGCGGCCACGGCGAGGCTCGGCTACAGCGGTGGAGATCTCGGCGGATCTGGGCGGCCACGGCGATCGCCGGGGTTAGGTTAGGGTTAGGTTATTTCCTGTGTCGATTGATTTGGGGTTGGTGGGGAAGTGTCGGACACAACAGATGGTCGCTCTGTAGATGTTCTGTGATCATGCCCCTGTGTCGGACACGACGAGGAATGATGTATGTGGTAATGGGTGTCTGCTGTGGTGGGGGTGGATGTGTCCGGGTGTGTCGGACACGGAAATCAGGTTGTAATATTGTAACCGGACACAGGAAATGAATGGAGACTGTGGGACACCCGGGGTCGGACCCGAGGCCATCACGGCTGACACGGTGATGCTGGACACACGGACACGAGCACACAAGATGATGGTGATGGCTTGTTGGCTTGGGAATTGTGGAGGCTAGCTAATAATTAGAAGATTAGGGTTTCTTGGGAATGGTGAGAAGGAGAACTTAAATAGGGAGAGATGGTGTGGGTTAAAGGGTTGCGGGTTGGCCCAATAATGAATGGCCCAGAATTAATTATAAAAGTTTCTCATGTGGGAAAAATGAGGATGCTGGCTAGTTCATAGGAAATGGCAATTTGTAAAATTTAAAAGAAGGATTATAATTTCAGAAATTATTTTAGGAAAGCTACGTAATTTATTTATTTACTATTTCATTAATTATAAAAATTATTTTGAAGAACAACTAGTCCTTTAATTAATTTTATCCAGTAAATAATTTTATGATTTCAAGCCAATAAACATTTGAAACTAGAGGAATATATTTTTATTATTTATTTATTTATTTTGTAATACATCGTCATTTAGAAAAATGATTTTTATAAAGATTTTTAAATTACCTCCGACAATCAAACACCGTTCAAAATCAATAAAAATTCAAGGAGAAATATTTTATAAAACTTGACATTTTAAAATAAATTAAAATCTAATTACTTTGGAAATTGGAAATCGGAGGTTACAAGTCTATCCACCTTAGAAAAATTTCGTCCTCGAAATTTTAGGGATGACTAGGATAAAAAAAAATTTGTTGTTCAAAATGATGAATATATCATTGAAGAAAATATTTCTATAAGGAAAAATATTTACCAAACAGAAGGAAACATGAAGAAAAAGAAAATATGGTTTAAGACAGGAATAACTTGAAGGAATCATGGCTCGGCTTTGAATCCTCTAGAAGGTTTAGGTTTGGGAAGTAGACACGATCACAAAACAGATAATTGGAATAATGCACGTTACCTTTTCAAAGTAACTAAACCAAGGAAGACCCAGTATAAGGAATGATATAGACATGAAAGTTATAGCTAATTCGAAAGATACGGTCGACAATTTGATTTAAGAACTTAAATACATCCTTCAGAATGTAATCAAGAGACATCTAATCGCCTTTCTTAATTTCTAGGAAAAAGAGTAGTCTTTACTACCATCTGAAAATAATCCTTCCTTTTTATCCTCGTTCATTTTACTTTTCTCAAACTTGTGATTCATCATCCACTAATATCTATAAAAGTTTCAAATTCCACAAACTTTATTAGATTAGATCTTAGAATTTCTGAATCAAAATTTATTACATGTCCAAAATCCTTATCATCAAATTCGAGTTTGTTTATCTTAACATCAACTATACCTCAATTATTTTCTTCGATTTCAAATGTTACTGTCATGGTCAAGATTTTAATTTAAATCACAACCTCAATATACCATGATCTTACCTTACGACCTTCAATTATATGATCCCATAATCAATTATATTATAATCTTCTTTACCATGAGCTTCATTTCATTCCATATTTCTTTATCCGTATGTATAATGTTTCCGAATTTTGAACTAATATTTTTTTTTTCTTCATCCTCTGAATTTATTATCCCAATGTAAAATTTTTATTACTCAAATCCTCAATATTTTAATTGAATTCCAGTCGTATCATAATCTCCTCAAATTTTAAGTAATTAACTAAATACAAAATTTACTATCCAATCCTTTTAATTGAAATCTAATCAATGCATATTTATAAAACTTAAAAATCTGCATCCCAAAATTTAACTTTAAACACTCATCAATCATCTAACTCAAATTCAATTGATGCTTATTCCAATCTAACTCCTCATCCCAAGAATTTAATTTGACACTATTCCATTTACGATTTTATTTCCTGCTTTTTTTTTTTCCTCAAATACTCAACGATGCGATGCTTCCAGAATCTTCAATGCAACATTCATAATATATAAAATTTCTATCTTGCAATCAAATAGATAAATGATAATCTCTCAAATTTCTCAAATTTTTAATAATCAATTCAATCATATCAAGACCTCCTTAAAATTAATAAATCCTCAAATTTTTGGCTCTGTGAATTTCTAAATTCTCCCTTTAAGTTAATGTTTGTCCTCGAATTTCAATCATGCCTTGATTTCCATAAAATCAATGATCCATCAACTCCGTTATAACAACCCCTAAATTCTTTATTTAATTTAATGCTTATCCACAAATTTAATCCTCTTGTCTCTTTTGTCGGTCATAACCTTGTCATAGATCTTTGCTATGGTCAAAACCCAAATGATCATGGTTTAAGAAAATTCTACCTACATCCATGCAATTTAAGAAAATATATAGGTCATGTGTCTTTTGTCATGGTATTTCAGTCTCTGTTAAGGGGGGTACTACTAGTTATATTCTAACAAGAAAAATCATGCATGTGAACCACAGTACTAGGAAAATCAATCAATCAATCGAAAGGCGAAAAAGAACATTAGGAAAGAAAAGAAAGAACCTGCTAACATATTACTTGCGGTATCTGCTATCAACCACTTAACTCTAGCACCTTCACTAACAAATTCCTATTCATGTACACTGGTACCCGTATCAACTAATCATATATTAATATTCATATCTCTTATCTACCAAAATTAATCCTCAAATAATCGTCAAGGTTTAACTTCCCGATCAACTTAAAATAAAATGCATATACCTCCTCAAAATCAGGTACTTCACATTGAAATAAAATTTAATCACTTCTAAAATCCTTGTAGCCTTAACTATGTTTAGTGAATCAAATGTAAATCCTCAATATTTTAACTACATAAAATCTCAACTCCTTAAAAATTCTGAAAATTTAAAATTCATTTCCACCTTTTTATTTATAACTCCTCAATGTACATATCAGTGCTCACGGTCTCTGATACTCAAGGTGCCCTCAATACCTCTATTGTTTAGAACTGTGTACTAAATTTGTACTGCCCGAATCACTT
Source organism: Iris macrosiphon (assembly GCA_036927795.1). Taxonomy (NCBI): domain Eukaryota; kingdom Viridiplantae; phylum Streptophyta; class Magnoliopsida; order Asparagales; family Iridaceae; genus Iris; species Iris macrosiphon. Next base: position 70,480,715 of record JAYESA010000012.1, read on the forward strand.
GCACTATTACCTCCAATGATCAAAGTTATCATCAACTGTGTTTTCTTTCATGATTTCAATTTATGTCAATTGGTATATCATCTAATTATCAACACACAGAGTGCTTACTGTTATTAACGTCATCCTTGACTAATCCTCGATATAGAATCATTAGCACTCTTGGTATTATATCACTAGCTGCATTAATGGATTATCTCATCAAGCTCATTAGACTCATGATCACCTGTATCCTCTATAGCACTCATGTTTCTTTACTCTCATGGGTATGTGTATGGTTCCTCATCTCGATGGTTGTATATGTATTTCCTTCAATCCTTTAAAGCCTATTAAACTAACCCGTGATATGCTTCATAACTTCCCTTACTAATCCTGATATTTCTCTACTTATGACATCTCATTAAACCCTTTATACATATACATTTCTTTACCTTTAACATTTCCGATATTAATCATCAAATTGGACATCATGCTCCATAAATCCTTAACACAATTCCCGGATACTTAATCGTTTACATAGATCACTCAATTACATAATCATGATTATCCAGGACGGGTAATTGGCTCTGATACTAACTCTGAGAACTATCACTGATACTCTATACTCTCCTTAACTCTCAGTCTCTAATGACACTACTCCTAGAATCATTGGTACAAGGTACTATGCTAAGGGCTAACTCTAGATTAAAGCCTACTGCTCACATGCCCAACTAAGAAACACTTACAAATCACTAGCAACACAGTCAATACTAATACAAGACACAACAAAATTACAAGCCACTAATTATCATACTTAACAAGAAATCCTCAAGGAATAGGAGCTCAAAGGCTGAATTGAGGACAGAAGGTATCTTTACTGCTAGTAAAGAAAGAAGCGGTGGAACAAAGTCCTGGAATAACAGAAATAGATAAGTCTTGAGATGATATTTTAAGAACCAATTTAGGATACAACCTGATAATCATACACGTCTGTCTGAAATCATGACACTCAGAATCCTCGCCACGCCAGTAAGCATAGATGCGATAAACGATAGGTTTCGTAACTAAGGTATGCACTCTATAATCATGTCGTCTAGAATCTTCGCCATGCCAACCGGTATGGCTGCGAAAGACTCTAAGCTTCATAACTATAGTATGTACATCCAAGTCAGGTTCCTACGTTCTCGTCACCACAGCTAGTATGGCTGCGATAAATTCTAGGTTCCATAACCAAAGTAGACGTTTTACCTTCCTCACTGTCCTCATCAATATATATGTCATCAGATGATACCATAAATCCTAGTCCGTAAAAATTCATCTCAATTTGAAATCAACTCAACAACGATACCAAGAATTAAAGTTAACAACTGGTCAACAAGAATCAAACTCAACAATGATACCAAGAATTTAATTTAATAACTGCTCAACAAGAATCAAGTTCAGTAACAACAAGCGAGAGCGGACGGAAACAAGGAAAGACTTAAATTAAAAATAAGATTCTCATGGGGTCATCCCAGGAAATCTTTCAAGAATTTGTGATTGAGTATCCTCTCTCATCCTAGTATCCTATGTCCTATATTCAATAGCAGGTACGCAGTAGTATAACAAGGATGCCACACTACTACGACATCGCACATCTCGCGAAGTCGACCTGCATGGGCCACCACTAAAAACGTGTCACGACCCGCACCCGGTTTAGGGCACGAGAGCGTGGGTACGTCCAGCCTACGCCGCAGCATCGGCGGTAGAACGCTGTCTAGGTCAAGTACTATCTAAATAATCTCACACTAGTATCCAACTCCATAAGGAGACACGGATAACGACATACTCAATCACAATTACAGCACGATAAGAATTTGAAGAACAAAAGAGTACAACACAAGACTAATGATAAAACAATCATACCTGATATCAGTAACAACCAATCTCCAAGTGTCAGAACAAGTCCACTAAGGTCACAGTCTGGAAAAATATTTTCCAGTCAGGAAGGAGCAAAGTACATCTCTAAATAGCAGTTCTATATAAATGACATAAACTATGTAGCAGTTCTAGATGGAAACATACCAGATGCATGTATAAGTACGAGAAATGTACAATGAGAGAAGTACTGGAAATACTGTAAGTAAATGCAGGAAAAGAACAATATGTCAATGAGCAAGAAACCTATGACTAAGTGTGTGAGTACTAGCTTTAACATGTGATCGGCTTGGGAACTTGATCAGGCTGGTTACATGTGATTAGCTATGATTCATGGAAGGTCAGGCTAACCGTTGGTTAGCTATGATGCATGGAGAGGTCAGGCTAATCACACGTAACAGCTATGAGGCATGGAGATGGTCAGGCCGCACCCGACGTGAGATGTGGGGTGAGCTATGATGCATGGATAGTTGGGTATGATCACATATCTACACTAAAATACTCCCCAAACCCCCGACTGGTATAGTAGATCCAATCATGGTACGCTATGGCACGGGATTCCCTAGGGAGGTAGCAAATCTCCCCGGGTCTCAGTGTCTGTACATGCACAAGATATCAAGGAAACAAGTCTTGTACAAGCTACACCATGAATAAGGAACAACATCTCATGACGAGATCCGTGTATACCAATCCGTGTAACCAATCGTGTCAAGAACATGGATATTTATACTAGATAGTGAACATAGGTGATATCATAAATTAGAAACTAATCAGAGAATGTACTTGCCTTTGGTCCTTAGCTGGTGAATACCGAGGTCCTGTTCCAGAGTGTCGTCTGGAGGAACCAACAGTCCTAAAATATATCAAATACAACATTTACATCAGGTGCTATACTAACACATTACACTTATTAATACTTACTATATTTATACATGCACCAATTTAAATGTATTTACAATATATATATATATCTTTTAAATACATATTTGATTTATACTAGTTGAACATTATATATGTATACTCATACATATGCTAAAATACATTTTAAAATATATATATATATATGTGTATTGTCAATGTTATTATTATTATTATTAAAATATATACTAATACTAGTACATCACATTTAATACATATACAATATATTAATTGTATGTACAAGATATATATATATATACATTTATACCAATATACTTATTTGTATATATATCAATCAAAAATCCTTATACATGATACATAACTAAATTATAAACAATAAAACTAATTACAAATTACTAATTTATTAAGAAATTACTAACTGGTTATTAATTAACTAATTAATCTAATTAATGATCACTAAATTAACTAAACTAATTTTTATAAATTAAAACAATAAAATTAATCATGTTGTATTTACTAAACTAGTTACATGAATTTACTAAGTTAATTATATGAATTTACTAGACTAATACATACTAATAAAATCAATTTATATAAATAACCAATTCACATATTAATATAAACTAATTATATTAATATAACCAAATTACATTAATTAACTAATTAAACTAATTATATAAATAACTAATTATATACTAAACTAATGTTGTAATTTAATAAACTAATTGTTTAATAATTTAACTACTGATTAATTAATAATTACTGATTGATGAATTAATTAACTGATAAAAACTAACTGATTAAGATTAATTAACTGATTAATCAGACTAATTAACTAATCTAATTTTACTAACTAATCTAATATATACTAAACTGGTTATAAGAAAATACCAAACTAATTAATTAATATTTACTAACTGGTTAATAAATAATTTCCTGATTAATAACTAATTACTGTTTATTAATTATTAACTAATCAAATCATTAACTAAACTAATTATAATTAATTAATTAACTAATTAATCATACTTAACTAAACTAATTAAGTATTAATTAACTAATTAATTATATAATTAACCATTTAAACTCACCCCCCTCTGAGAAATCGAAAGGGAAAGGAAACAGGGAAGGGAGGCTCACAGTGGGCTCCTCCGGTCGTCGGCGCGGGGCTCCGCCGGGCAGGGCGGCGGCGGCGTGGAGCTCGAGGCGGCAGCGGCGTGGTGCTCGAGGGCAGCGGCGTGGAGCTCGAGGGCAGCGGCGTGGAGCTCGAGGCGGCAGCGGCTTCGAGGAGACGTCGGCGGAGATCGACGACGAACCAGCGGCGGCGGCGTTCGATTCCAGCGGCGGCCAGATCGAGGAGGCGGTCGGCGGCTTCGTCCCGAGGAGATCCGAGGCGGTCGGCGTCTGTTCGAGGCCAGCGGCGGGCTGAGTTCGACGACGCGGCGGCGGGATCTCGACGACGGCGGGTGTGCATCTCGGGCGACGGCGTTCTGTCTGAGGAGGCGGCTTCGTCCCAGCGGCCACGGCGAGGCTCGGCTACAGCGGTGGAGATCTCGGCGGATCTGGGCGGCCACGGCGATCGCCGGGGTTAGGTTAGGGTTAGGTTATTTCCTGTGTCGATTGATTTGGGGTTGGTGGGGAAGTGTCGGACACAACAGATGGTCGCTCTGTAGATGTTCTGTGATCATGCCCCTGTGTCGGACACGACGAGGAATGATGTATGTGGTAATGGGTGTCTGCTGTGGTGGGGGTGGATGTGTCCGGGTGTGTCGGACACGGAAATCAGGTTGTAATATTGTAACCGGACACAGGAAATGAATGGAGACTGTGGGACACCCGGGGTCGGACCCGAGGCCATCACGGCTGACACGGTGATGCTGGACACACGGACACGAGCACACAAGATGATGGTGATGGCTTGTTGGCTTGGGAATTGTGGAGGCTAGCTAATAATTAGAAGATTAGGGTTTCTTGGGAATGGTGAGAAGGAGAACTTAAATAGGGAGAGATGGTGTGGATTAAAGGGTTGCGGGTTGGCCCAATAATGAATGGCCCAGAATTAATTATAAAAAGTTTCTCATGTGGGAAAAATGAGGATGCTGGCTAGTTCATAGGAAATGGCAATTTGTAAAATTTAAAAGAAGGATTATAATTTCAGAAATTATTTTAGGAAAGCTACGTAATTTATTTATTTACTATTTCATTAATTATAAAAATTATTTTGAAGAACAACTAGTCCTTTAATTAATTTTATCCAGTAAATAATTTTATGATTTCAAGCCAATAAACATTTGAAACTAGAGGAATATATTTTTATTATTTATTTATTTATTTTGTAATACATCGTCATTTAGAAAAATGATTTTTATAATGATTTTTAAATTACCTCCTACAATCAAACACCGTTCAAAATCAATAAAAATTCAAGGAGAAATATTTTATAAAACTTGACATTTTAAAATAAATTAAAATCTAATTACTTTGGAAATTGGAAATCGGAGGTTACACATAGCTCAAATTATTTTATTCATCCTGGGGGTACAAAAATGTACCGAGATTTGAGATAATATTACTGGTTGCATGGGATGAAGAGAGAGATTGCAAGATTCGTGGCGAGATGTTTGGTTTGTCAGCAAGTCAAGGCTAAATATCAGAGGACTACAGGACTATTGCAGCCGCTTTCCATTCCCGAGTGGAAGTGGGAACACATTACCATGGATTTCGTCACAGGATTCCCGCGGAACCCTAGCGTGAAGGATGCAGTTTGGGTTGTCGTAGATAGACTCACCAAGTCTGTATATTTTTTGCCCTTCAGAGTTGGGCATTCCACGAAGATATTAGCTGATATGTATATGAGGCAGATAGTACGACTACATGGAGTGCCTGTCAGCATTATATCGGATCATGACTCCAGGTTCATGTCATATTTTTGGCGGAGTATGTAGGAGAGTCTAGGAACTCGTCTCAAGTTCAGCACTGCATATCATCCACAGACTGATGGCCAATCAGAGTGCACGATATAGGTACTAGAGGATATGTTAAGAGCGTGCATGATCGACTTTGGAGGATCTTGGGGGGACCATTTATACTTGGTGGAATTCTCCTACAATAATAGCTACCAGGCTAGCATACAGATGGCACCTTATGAGGCACTGTACGACAGGAAGTGTAGGTCACCGGTATCTTGGAGTGACGTAGGAGATCGTCAGATACTTGGTCCAGAGTTGGTGACACAGACAGTAGAGAAAGTCAAGCAGATTCAGAGCCACCTGCATGCAGCACAGGACAGACAGAAGCATTGGGCATATGCGCACCGTAGACCTTTGGAGTTCAAGGAAGGTGACCATATATTTTTGAAGATATCGCCTACTCGTGGTACTAGCAGATTCGGAGGCAAAGGCAAGCTGAGTCTGAGGTACATCGAACCTTTTGACATCTTGGAACGAGTTGACGAAGTGGCTTATCGTCTTGCATTGCCTCCATCGTTCGAAGGAGTGCATGACGTATTTTACGTATCACAGTTGAGGAGATACGTGGCAGACCCTAGTCATGTGCTTGATCATTCAGAGATTACAGTCAAGCCCAGTTTATCGTATGCCGAGCAGCCAGTGGGAATACTCGATCGTAGTGAGAAATCTTTGAGAGGTCAGACTATTCGACTGATCAGAGTTGCATGGAAGCATCATTCGCCAGGCGAGTCTACCTGGGAGCGTGACGATTCCATTCGACAATATTTCTCGTATCTATTTGAGGACCAAGGTACCAACTTACGTGCCGCATTCGATTACCAGTTTGTTTTTAAATTCTCGTAGCTATTATCGTGCTTTACTTTTAATTTCGGGGACAAAATTTTTCTAAGTTGGGAAGGATGTAAACCCCCTCATTTATTTCTATAGATAGTCTGGTTATGGGTTAGGAAATTTTGGTTTAGCAGCAGATGTTTGAGGTTTAGAATTAAGGATGCATATGTCTAATTCTTTAATTAAATCCTTGGTGCACCCTACCGTTGTTGCAATATTCGGAGCCCAACATCAGCCCATAGTTTCTAATAAGTTATTGCATTCTAGAATTGGCACGCCAATTTAGGCGTTGGACTTTTTTGTCACTCAAAATCATAATCCTTTGTGCTCTAATTTAATTGCACAACTTTCCGTAACTGAAATCCATATTTAATCATGTATCACACACCTGTGTCGTTGACATCAATTTTGAGACACCAACTCAACCCGTTGAGCCAGACCAATTAAAAGGTCAAAGACTGACACCAAGCCTACACCCTTCATGACCTTTATGTCACTCCAAATTGAGACCCCATGTACCCCCATTTAATTTAAGGGCACATGACAATTTATTCTAATTTAATTGAGGATAACAACTTTGACTAATCCTATTTTTAACCCCAACTTAACCCAATGCCCCATGAATTAAGCCCATATAAAACACACAACACCCCCTCACCCTACAAAATACCAAACACCAATTCTTTCACAATTTTTTTATTATTTCATGTGTCTGTACCCAAATTTAGGGAACTTATTTGCAAATGTTGCATTAGGTGCCATCCCCTCATTGGCCCAAGCCAATGAAGAAGGCTCACCCTTGACCGGTTCAACCTAACCCCACTCTTCCCTTGGAATGAATAAATTTTCTTCATAAGAAATCCAAGCCATTCATTTGAATTAGGAATCATCCCTACCACACACTCACATCACCACTCCCTATAAAATTTCCTTTCACTACACACTTCCCAACCAACCCTAACTCCCAAACTAGGGAAACCCCCACCTTCTCTCTCCTCCCTCCTCACAAAAACTCGCAGCCACTTTTTTCCTTTCTTCTTCTTTTTCATCTCTTCTTCTTCTTCTTCACTTCTCCAACTAAATCAAACCATCCGGCCAACTCCCATCCGACCGACCTCCTCCGGCCAAGCAACCACTCCCTCTCCTCTTCCACCGTATCTCCTTCACCCGACGTCGATCCCCCGTTGCCTCCAGTCGCCACCCGCCAGCACCATGTCGTCGACCCACCAGACTGTCCCCCCCACGCACGACCAACATCTCCTCCATGAACCACCACCGAGTCACCTCCTTCTTCGAATGCTCACTCCGGCCGAGCAGTGTAGCCACCACGACCACTACTACCTCCAGCCACCGCCCCACGGCAAGCCCGCTGCCATGAGCCACGATAACCCAACCCCAGCCACTTCTTCATCTCTACCTCACCCGACCACGTCTAGCAACCTCCATGCCGCCAGCACCTTGAGTCAACGTGCCACCTTCCCCACGCCTGAGCACCCCGCCGGAGCAGCAACTCGACTGCATCCTGCTGCAACTGCCACCGTCACCTCCGCAGTACTACTGTCGAGCCACCTTATGGAGTCCTTCGGGCTCATCGTCGACCACATCATTTCTTCGTGTGGGAGAATAGTCTCAGTGGCTCAACTCCGACTAGGGCGGGTTGCACCAATCAGTACAGTCGACGTCGATATCCCCCTAGCGTGCCACCTCGACTAGTCACCAGGGGCAACCTCTCCATTTCATGTTTGGTCGAGATGCCATATCGACTCAAGATTTTCATTTGACACCCAATCCCGCGGTGAGCCTTGCCGAGAATACGGACCGAGCCTCTGTCTTGCCTCATGCCATTTTCGACCATCACTCCTTTGCGGCTCCAAAGCCTTTCCTCGTCATGGACGTTGGCAACTGCTCTGCACCATGGCCGTCCTCTACAACTCGGCGACCAACGTCTCCTTCCAGAGACCATTCTCTCCTTTCCTTCTGGTATTGACATCGCCTTCCTCTTCCTTCCTTTGAAGTTTATAAATATCGTTGCATCACTTCAAGCTTTTTACTATTATAACTAAAAGAGAGTGGAAGATCCAGTTGTGCCCATGTACTCAGGGATTTATGTAGAGAAATAATCTCTTATGTGAACAAAAGGCTTTGGGGAGTGATATAGTTATCAGTATATATGGGTTCCTGGGAGTAGGAGGAATAACATTATGATGGTGAACATGTGGTAAAGGGAATGGTTTCCTACATAGAAGGTAATGAGGAAGATAGGAATGGAGACATATAGTTACATTTTATATCAGTTGTGATTTGGGTTAGTAGGAAGTATATATTTTGGAAACAGATTCTATATATGTTACGAGATTCATTGAGGATGGAGAATACTGGGAACAGGTAGGGTGAAACAAAACCCCCAATGTAGTTTCATTAAAATATGTAACGGTGGTATGGGATTGATGATTCTAAGATATGAAAGGAGGTTGATATAATGTGGTAAAACAAAGGAGTTAGATATCGATAGTTAGCTGTACCATTTATGTACCAGAGATGGCTATAAATAGATTTTGTCATGTGTTGACATTACCCATAGCTCTTGCTCATTATATATAATTTCTATAGAGTAGAACTAAAACCAAATAGATAAATTAATTAAATCTTAATTTATTCTTTTTTGTCTAAGCTTCTTGGGGTTCTCGGGCTTGAGCATTAGACTAGCTTCATCTTATCAGCGTCCAAAATCAGGTACTTCAGGATCCACGAACATGGACGTTGTACCGGACCCCATCTTCAGCATCCAGATCCAGGCAAGTGTACCTTGCCACCCTGTATTTCAGTTACCAGATATTTATTGATTTATTATATACATTGTGCGCGTGTGTGATTAGAATCGTTACTCCGCATCCGGGTCAAAACCGGGTACAGACGTTCGTCGGTATCGTCTGGTAACGAGTGATAGATGTTCGCAATACCTTGATGTACGTACCTGTGTATATCATAACCCTAGGACACGTCCATACACTGTTATCGTGCCAGATTTCCTGTATCCTGATACTGACATCATGGCCGGAGACTGGGACGACCTTAAGGTCATATTTGATGATAGTTACTTCTGTATGATGAGACTGCTAGATAGAGGTTCAGGTTCAGCACACACTCGTTGACCACTTGGGAAGGAAAAGACAGTTACTAGACGTTTGGGCTCCTCTGTACACGCATATATATGTATATGTTCTGATGATGTAGTATTCCTGTATCCGGTGTAGTAGTATCACCTGTGTGACTCTGTGCTCGGAGCTACGGTACGCCCCATGTGTCTCTGTGTTCGAAGCTATGATTTTATTTTGGACAGCCTACGCGTCGAACATTATCTTTAAAACTGTGTCTCACTTAGGTGGTTATGCTAGATTACACCGTCGTTGCACTTGTACTTTCTGTTGTACTTTGGCATGCTGTATTTTTGTACCTTGTTACGTCCCTCTGAGGAACTGGTCCTCTGCCAGTTTTGCAGCATAGACGATTATGGAGCATTTGGAGTTGCCGATGGAGTTGCTTGTCTTGCGGGCATTGGTACCAGATACTCATATCATTTCTACCGGCATTATGGTTACTTTATTCATATTGATTATTCATCTGCTATTGTAGCCTAGTTTTTGTAGACTTATTTCTTCTCGAGTCTATTCGAGTTTTGTGTGTTATTGGGCGGCCGACTTTAGCACATGTAGTTCTTTCTTGTATACTTTTGTTTATTGTGGATTAAGACTTAGTTGTTTACATTTACTGGATTATTTAGTTAGTGACACTTATTATACAGCTTATACGTATTTGAGTCAGACCAGAGTCTGGTCGATTGCGTAGCTGGCATATTGAGTATTTTTGGTCCTATGTATTTTGGGACTGGGACGTGACAAAGGTATCCATCATGTTGGACACGACACGTAAATAAGCCCATTTCCCCTTCATGTGTATTTTTCTATAATTTTCGGGAGTGTGCAATGCAACATCAATCTCCTTGAACCATGGCCTTCAGAACCTTGAACCAATGCAATTCTAGCAATTTCATTTGAATTTATTTGAATCCTAGCCATTGAAAATATCCATGGCAAGCCCTTTTCCAAAGGGTTTTAACCAAGCCTAATTCTAGGTCAACCCAAATTCTACTACCTATATATATATATATATATATAGTATTACTTTTTCTTTTTCTCTTTTCTCTTTTCTTTTTCAGCCCAAACTAAACCATCAGCCGACCATTATCCCCTTCCCATCCCCCTGCCGACCTACTGTCCCCAACCAACATCGCCTCCATACGACCCCGACGAACCTGCCTCATCGTTCTCCTCCGTCGAACACACTTTCCGCCTCCGCACGTCTCTCCCAACCCCGCCGGAACGAACGCCTCATCCCGCTGTCCCCGACCCGCTGTACCGCATGACGTCGGAACGGACGACTCTACTCCGCCGGACCTCGCCTAGCCGTCGAGTAGCAACCTGCTCGCATCTCGCCACCCGCTGAAACTCTCCCATCCCCGCCTACACGACGCCGGAGTGACTCACCATCACCGCCTGAACTGACCAAAACTCGCCACCTACTGTCCAGATCGCCCAACTTTGACCCGCCGGACCTCGTCGACGACTGACCTCACGACCACAGCGTCTGAACCGACCGGAGAACCATCATGCTGTCCGGACCGTCGAATCCCAACTCGTTGAAAGCTGAACCAAGCCGTTGTTAAACCCCTCGACGAACTGAACCGAGCACTCCACGACGAGCTCGACACGCACGTCTTATCCCACGTACCCAGGTTCGAGTCCCCACTCGCGTACATGTACACGTACACGTACACGCATACGTGTAGTTCTTCATTGTATGCATACATATTTATGGTTGGTATTGGTATGTGTATTAGTATATGTTTAGTATTAATATATATATATATATATATATATATATATATGTAGTATATCTCTCAATTAGTATATATACATATGTATATGTATCCCTAGTATATGTTTAATATATATATATATATATAGTGTAAATTCTATTAAGTGTATATACATATATCTATTATATATATAATTAATGAATATTAATGTATATGTTAGTTAATAATATGTATAATATGTCTAAGTACTAGATGACCCGAAGGTAACCACAGATACCCCGTAGTTACATTAACCTGTGACCATGTAATAAGTTAGCAGACTACCATATGTACACTGACGTACTAGCAAGACCCGTACCATTGACTGTCTGTTATGCATAGCAACTATAGACATGACACCCCTAGCGTAGTCTCTGAGATCACTGTGTTTTGATTGTGTGTGTTAGTGTAATGTTTGATGAAATATTATATTATATGATATGTCTATAGGACTATTGGATCACTCAGACGATACTTTGGAACCTGGACATTGGTATTGCCAGCTAAGGACCACAGACGAGTACATTCTCTGACAGTTTCCATTATGTTGATTATCTCTATAATTCTAGTTGTATAGCGTACATGACTTTGACATTGTTGTTTACACGAGTTGGCATTATCGAGACTTGTCACGAGGAGTCGTGATCTGGAATCCATCGTGCTAGCTGGGGAAAATAGGGAAATATTAGTAGCTTATGTGATCATACCCAACTCTACTTGCATCATAGCTCACCCATACCTCACGTCAGGTACAGCCTGACCATTACATGACTCATACCCTGTTATCTATGATTAGCCTAACTATTGCTTGTATCATAGCTATCTGGATGGTTAGCCTGACCTCACATAAATCATAGCTAGTCATACATAACAAGCCTGGTCAGTCCTAAACCGATCACATGATATGCTGATGTTTCACACACTTAGTTAGATGTTCTTGACATGTATCTATAGTATATTGATCTAGCATCTCTATAGGTTCTAGTTATTGTTCTAGTACTCATTTATGCTCTAGTTTATTGTTCTAGCATGCACTATATTTCTATTCATTGCTAGATATACATTGATGATGATGTTCCAGTATTCCTTTATTTCATTACTTCTTTATTCCAGTATTTCTTATTGCCAGTATTCATATCTGTCTTATATTTTTTTATACTGTGTTATAATTTTTGTTAATATATGTGGAACTGTTGTTAGTGCTTGTACTTTATTCTGATCCTGACTGGATATTTTTATTAGAGGATCTTGAGGATTTATGTACCACACATTATGGACCGGGTATAGATGCAGACTACACACCAGAGATTTTAGAGGAGACTATTCCTTTAGATGAGACATTACCTGCAGCTATCTAGACAGTATTTATCTTATGCACTAAGACTTATTTAAGGTTTATTGAGTTTATGTTTAGACTTATTCTTAGTTTATGTTGAGACTTGTGGAGACTTTATCTTGGACAGTTAGACTGTGGTTTATTCTTATTTTGAGATATGGTTTGACTATGTCATTCTTCTTATCTTCTATCGTGTCTTATACTCTTATAGTTATTGTGATTGAGTTTATATTATGAGCTATTATGAGATGTATATTGTCCTCCTTATGGAGTTGATATCATTGACAGGTTGTGAGTATTTGTTATTATTATTATGACCTAGACAGCGTTCTACCACCGATGCTATGGCGTAGGCTAGACGTACCCACGTACTTGTGCCCCTATACCGGGTGCAGATTGTGACACTTGCCATAGTACGTACATCTGACTGGGGCCCCCAATCGTTGTTGTTGCTACCTCGGCTGATTCGACCGAACTGGTGATGTTGTTGCTAATGCTACATGCCTTCTTAGCGATGTATCATAAACGCGAATGCTAGAAGATGGAGCTGACGTTCGTTGTACTATTCCTCCTACTCCACTCTGGGCATGAGATCTCTTCTGACCTCCTGTCCTTGAAGCTAACCTCTGCATTGTCAGATCATGTCGCCTAGATATGATCAATACTTTATCAAAAGTCTGGTAGTTATGGCCCTCTATCAGTTGCTGAATTTTTAGACAAAGAGTTTATCGTAGCCATATTAGCTGGAGTAGTGAAAATATAGGGACCTAACTTTGGATGTACATATCTTAGTTATGAAATTTAGAATTTCTCGCAGCTATACTAGTTGGCACAACGAGGATTCTAAACGACATTATTATATAGGTTCATACCTAAGTTATGTGATCTATCGTTTATCGCAACTATGCTTACTGGCGTGGCGAGGATTCTGAGTGTCATGATTTCGGATAGATGTGTATAATTATCAGATTGTATCTTAAATTGGTTCTTAAAGTATTATCTCAATACTTATTCATTTGTGTTATTATACGACTTTGTTCCATCATTCCTTAGCTTAGAAGTAAAGATACCTTCAGTTCTTTAGTCCAGTTCCTTATAGAGCTTTATTCCATTAGGGATTCCTTGTTAATATGATAATTGGTGATTTGCAGTTAAGTATGTGTATTGAGTATCAGTATTGACTGTTGGGAGTGTGGCTTATGAGTCTATAAGTGGTTCTTGGTTGGGCAGGTGAGCAATATGCATAAATCTAAGGATAACCATAGCATAGTACTTTGTAGCAATTGTTCTATGATATGTATTATTATAAGCTAGTATTGTTACTATAGGTAGAATAGGGAGTAGAAAATATCAGTAGTGGTTCTAGGAGTTAGTATCAGAATCAACATGCCAGTTTTGGATAATCATGAATTCAGATAGTTGGGTGATCCATGTAAACATTTAAGTATCAAGGAAATTGTGTTAAAGATTAATGGAGCATGATATTTAATTGGGTAGTTGATACTTGGGTGTGTCAAGAGTAAAGAAATGTATATGCATCAAGGGTATTAGTGAGTGTGCCATAGTAGAAGGGTACCCATAAGTGTATGGGAGAGTGTGAGGGAATAATAATTTGTTATGCTAAAGTAGTAGGACTTGTGATACAGGTTGATATGAGTAGATAGGGTATACCAGTATATGACTAGTGATGGACATATCACCTGATATTGAGGCTAGTGATATATTGGAAGCAATAGGTGGAAGAGTGTCTAGAAATTGAGTACAGGATGCACAGTGGGTGATAAGTATCAGTGTAGAAGTTCATGAGTATCAGAAAGTGGAAGCTGGAATGTTAATATTATGTCATGGGTTGAGAAAATATCAAGATTGGTCATGGAAGATATGTATCACTGAATTGTGTATCCGTCTGTAAAAGGTTTGAGAAGAAATACATATACTTAAATAGAGATATGAAACTATATGTCGGCTTTTGAGAGTGAAGTAAA